>ML805956.1:307327-337601 GCA_009831015.1 Picea engelmannii | reverse complement strand
CTTTACTACAACACTAAGTGCTTTTGGAATTGAGCATATATAGTGTGCAGCTATCTTTGAAACAAAAGACTTCCCTGGGTTGATAATTTATGTTTCACTTGGTTGTTTGAAATTAATTAAGCAATTATAGTGACCAACAGTGAATAGATTAGACGAAAGGAGTTATAACCCCCAACTTCTGACGAAGATATACAAAAGGGGTTGCTGCTAACGGTTTAGTTCAACAATCTGTTCTATGGAAGGAATATAATTCAGCTGAACTATTCTATTTGTAACTTGTTCTCTGAGAAAATGGTATTTTATTGGGATATGCTTAGTCTTGGAATGAAGAACAAGATTCTTGGAGACACTAATGGCACTAGTGTTATCAAAATGAATTGTAATCAGATCAATATAGTTTACCTTCAAATCTGCAAGAGTTTGAATCATCCATAAGATCTGAGTGCAGCAAGTAGAAGCATCAATGTACTCTGCCTCTGTAGTTGATAAGGAAATATATCCATGTTTCTTACTAATCCATGCTACCAACGAGTCACCCAGGAAGAATGCACCTCCACTGGTGCTCTTTCTCTCATCCACACAATTTGCCCAATCTGCATCTGAATAAGAAGTTAACTGAAAATTCTGATTTTTGGGATACCACAGACCATGAGTCATTGTTCCCTTCAAGTATTTGAATATCTTTGTTACAGCTACCAAATGAATTTTTTTAGGAGCAGACTGATAACGACCTACCATTCCAACAACTTATCAAGATAGGATGTTGTGATGTACAGAAGACTGCCTATCATAGAGCGATATGTCCTTTGATCAACATCATGTGAAATATCATCTTTATTGAGCTTGTAACCAACCACCATAGGTGTACTAACAGGAGAGGAATCCTCCATCTGAAATTTCTTCAACATCTCTTTCAAATATCTTTCTTGAGAGATACCTGCAGAGCTCTGATTTACTTGTAAACCCAGAAAGTATGACAGTTCTCCTATCATGGAAATCTCAAACTATGTTTGCATAGAGTGAGCAAACCACTAGACAGAGGATTCATTAGTATAACCAAAACAAATAGTAAATTATCACCTTCAGACTTAATGTAGATATTGTTGTCAACAATACCTTTCTTGAACCCTTTGTCTTGTAAAAATTTGTCCAGTATATAATACCAAGCTCGTGGTGCTTGTTTCAGTCCATATAAAGCTTTCTTCAATTTGCAGACATAATCAAGATTATCTGTCAATGAGAATCCTTCAGGTTTCTCCATATATACTTCTTCCTCTAGATCTCCATTGAGAAATGTTGACTTAACATCCATCTGATACACTTTAAAGCTCTTATGACATTAATATGCAAGAAACATCCTGATGGCTTCCAATCTTTCCACTGGTGCAAAGGTTTCATCAAAATCCTATCCTTCAACTTGTGCATACCCTTTATTTCCAATCTGGCTTTATTCCTAACAACTTGTCCTTTTTCATTCATTTTATTCTTGAACACCCATTTGGAGCCTATTACATTCTTATCTTCAGGTCTAGGAACAAGCTTCCAAGTATTGTTCTTCTCAATTTGATGAAGCTCTTCATTCATAGCTCTAATCCAATCATCATGTTGGATGGCTTCATCAAAATGTTTAGGTTCAATCATAGATAAAAAAAGAAACATGAGATTGTTCCGAGTCTTTAATCAATTTCCTTCTTGTCTGAACTCTATTTATATCTCCAATTATCTAATTTTCAGGATGATTCTTTCTAACAATTCTGAGAGGTGATTTTGCTTCTTTCTGCTGATTTGTGTCAGTCAAAGTATTCATATCTTCATCTAATTCAGATTCTTCTCTTTCTGATCCTTGGACCTGTTCATCTTCATCTTCAACTATATCTTTTGTGCTTGGTTCAACATTGCTTACATTTCTGACCGGGATTTCTTCATCAATTTTAACATTGATACAATCAACCAATTTATACAGTCTCTTATTGTAGCATCTGTATCCTTTACTGTTTGTAGAATAACCTAAGAATATACCTTCATCATCCCTGTCATCATATTTGCCAATATTTTCATCATTATTCTTAATATAACATTTACTTCCAAAGACTTTAAAATGCTTGATTGAAGCAGGTCTTCCAAACCATAGTTCATAAGGAGTCTTGTCACTGTGTGGCCAGAGATGAGATTTGTTAAGGATATGAACAACGGTATGGATTTCTTCCACCCAATATGTCTGAGCAATATTCCTTTCATTCATCATTGATCTTTCCATTTTCTGAACTGATCTATTCTATCTCTCAACTACTCTATTTTGCTGTGGAGTTCTTGGAATAGTGTATTCTCGTTTGATTCCATGTTTATCATAGAACTCTTTGAAGTTCCATGAACTAAACTCTTCTCCTCTATCAGACCTTACTGCCTTCAATCTTTTTCCTATTTGATTCTCAGTCAGAGCTTTAAACACTTTGAATTTTTCAAATGCTTCAGATTTTTCCTTCAAGAATGCAACCCACATTAGTCTAGAATAATCATCAATAATCAACATAAAATAGTTTTATTTTCCTGTACCTTCTTTTCTTGATGGTCCACATAAATCCATATGTACTAACTGGAGAGGTTTTTCTGTTGAAGGAAAGTTTTTAGATTTGAACTGAGTGTGAGTAAGATTTCCTATCTGGCAAGGTTTACAAATAGAGTCATGTGACTTTGATATCTTCGGAAGATCTTTTACTGCCCCATTGTTTCCAAGCTTGATTATATGATCAAAATTTAGGTGTCCAAGTCTCCTATGCCATAGCCAACTTTCATCATATTTGATTAAGTGGCATTCTTCTTTTTCCTCTTTTAACAGATAGACATTGTTTTCTGTTCTTATCCCTTTTGCAACCAGTTGTCCCAAATTCAAAGACTTTATTTTATAATATTTAGAAGTAAAAACAACTTCACATCCTTTGTAAAAAAATTGACCGACACTTAGTAGATTATGTTTCAGACCATCTACAAACAACACATCTTGAGCTTTTCCTTTGCCATTACTCAGGCTTACCATTCCTTTACCTTTTATTTTTCCTGGTGCATCATTTCCAAAAGTTACATTCCCTGATTTTTTTTCACTTAGAGTTAGAAACTTACTTTTGTCTCCAGTCATATGTTTGGAACATCTACTGTCAATATACCAGGGATTCTTTTGTCTTTGGGCTGATAACACTAATCCGCATTGGTCATCTTCTTTCTTCTTCCAAACCTTGAAATTTTCAACAGAAGGATTCAAATCTGGCTTATAGTTCCTTAAGCGATAGTCTGCAACTTTATGTCCATAGTTATGGTAGTTGTAACATTTTGGTTCACTGAATAACAGATCATAATGATTGTTATGCTCATAATTGTTGTTATGTTTCACCTGCATCCTTCTCTCAGTCATCACATGATTTGTAATCTGTGATTGTTTGTTGCTTGGTTGTCTCAATCTTTGTGGTGGCAGATAATTATTCCTTGAAAAACTTGATTTCTCATATTTAAGTCTTAAAGAACAATTTGTAGCTTTGTGACCAAAGTTAGAACAAGAAAAACAATATCCATAGAAAATTCCTTTGTACCTAGTAAAAGAATGTCTTCTTTGAGTGGGTCAATTTCTTCCATACTGATAGTTTCTTTGATCTATAGATTCAGTTCTGGTGCTTTTTCTTTCATTCCTTCTTGGTGGATGATTTTCTTTCTTTGTTTATGCAGAGTGGTTGTTGTCAATGATTGTGGATTTGAAAAACTTGATGGGTTCTATATTACTTGGATGATCACTACTTGATCCTTCTTCATATCCCAAGCCATTTTTCAAATTTGGATTCCTTTGCTGATTTAGAATGGATGTTAATTCTTCTAAGGATTTAATACTTGACATATTTTGGTGATACAATGCCTTAAACTTCTCCATTTCTTTTCTATTTTTTACTATCTCTTCTTCTAAGGCTTCACACCTTGCTTTATTCTCTGATAAGTTTTGTTTCAGAGTGTATTCTATTTTCTTTGCCTCTTCTAACTCCACTTTTAGTAGAACAAAGTCTTCATAAGGTTTTTTATCATTCATTTTAAACTGCATCAACAATTGTTTTTGTTTTCTCTTCTTACATCTGAGTCTGTCAATTTCTTCCAAAGAACTGATTAATTCACCTTCCATATCCACCACATCTTCTTCATCATCCTTTTCACCTCCTAAATGTTCATCACCAAGATCTCCCATAGAAATAAACATAAAATCATTCACTTTGTCTTCACAAGATGAATCACTATCTATGTCTGATGAGGAGTTGTCATTGTTTGCACACAAACTTTTCTTTTTACTATATTTCTTAAATTTTTATTTCTTTTCATCATCAGAGTTCTGATCCTTTTTCTGGTGAGGACACTTAGATGCAAAATGACCTATCTTACCACAGTTAAAACATTTGAAAGGGAGTTTTCCTTGATATTTTCCTGATCCTTTCTTTAACCTTCTCACAAATTTTGCCTCAATATCATCTAATTCTTAATCAATATTCTTGTCTGATTTAAAAGATGCATATCTAGTAATGGATTTATCTTTGCTAATTCTCATTTCATATGCAGTTAGAGTTCCTAGGAGTTGATCAATGGTCAGAGTTTTAAGATCATTTAGTTCTTCTATTACGGAGACTTTTGGATTAAATTCATCAAGCAGAGATCTTAAAATCTTCTGAACTAAAAATGCTTCTTCAATTTTCTTACCAAGACCCTTCATGCCATTCACAAGATCTTCAAATCTTAAAAAATACTTGTTGACTGTTTCATATTGATTCATCTTTAGTTGTTCAAACTTCAATCTATATGTTTGAAGTTTGGCATCTTTTACTTTCTCATTTCCTTCGTAATTGTTAATAAGTTTATCCCACATTTCTTTGGCAATTTGAAGCTGCATCACCTTTACAAAATCAGCTTCGACAAGTCCATTCAAGATAGAATTCATTCCCTTAGCATTAAATCTAAATTCTAACTTATCATCATTGGAAGCTAGCACAACAGGCTTTATATATATGGTCTCTACTACATCCCAAACATCAGCACCTAAGGCCATTAGGTATGTTCTCATTCTAACCTTCCAAAAGGAAAACATTTTTCCATTAAACAGAGGAGGCTTACTGGTTGTAGGGATGATTTTAGGGGCTAAATTTCCCTCATGGGCTAATTTTCCATGGTTTTTCCAAAATTGAGATTCGCTATTTTAAAATTGATTCGCCCAAATTCTATAGGATAAAATTATTTTACCTTAAAATCGCCAAAAATTTATAAAAACTATATAAAATACTTAGAAATTTGAATATTTTTACAAAAATATCGCCAAACATTTATAGTTGACATATGAAGGATTAGTAAGATTCGCCAAGGTTTCTACATTTAAAAAAAAAAAAACCATCCTTTAAATCATCCCTGACTGGTTGAAGTCCCTTCATGAATTGTCATGTTTAAGCTTACAGATCTACCTTTAAATAAAAGGAACCCACTCTGATACCAATTGTTGAAATTACTAAGACAACTGAGAGGGGGGGGGGGTGAATCAGTTGTTATTGTGCTTAAACAATTTTAAGTCTATTAAACCATTTTTTATCTTTCTCCAAGTGACCATCAATATTATACAACATATGGACAACATAAATAATGAGCATCAGTCACACATAAGATATACACAGAGACAAATTTTCACGAGGAAACCCATAAAGGGAGAAAACCTCTTCTTCTTCGAAATGATAGGCAATATTTAAGTTCTGTACATCATCTATAATTGAGCACCAACTGAATGTCAGGCTACTACCTCTGTTTTACAAGATCCAACTTGTTTGAGAGAACCAACTCTCTAGTTTCTCTAGCACCAACTCCCTGAGTGTTCCAACACCGACTGGATGGAAGCACCTACTTCCACTGATACAAGCACCAACTTGCATACACAAAACTCTGTGTTTTCCCGAGCACCACCCTGCCACCCTGTTTTTCTAGCCACAACTAGATGCAAGATACAACTTCCAATATTCAAGCACCAACTTGAATATCAGAGGACCATAATCCTCCCTGGCACCACCCTACCTCCTTGGTTATAAATAAATGATTGAATAACAAACAATACATATATATCAATTCTTACCACTTCTTCATTGTTTTGCAATTCTTCTCTGCTACACTATTCTTCTTCTCTGTTCATACTTGGCTTGACTTGCTGCCTCTTTCTATATGTTCTTTCTCTATCCTTCTCATGCTCTTTGATATGTGCACATTTTTCTCTCTTCACCTTTTTTGTTCTATTCAGCTTTTGTTCCTCATCTCTGAGTTTTCTTCTCACTGCACATACTGTAATTTTACCTTTCTCCAGTTCAACTCATTTTTTAGTAAGAAAAACCAACCTATAGTCATGGAATTTCCATCGTTATAACCACAAACATCTTCATTTACACCTCAAATTGCCTAAAGAAAAAATGCCTCAACTACGGAATGGCCAACCATCCAAGAATCATCATTTGGTTCATCTAACTGAATCGTAACTGACAATAATCATGAAGATAAGCAATATCCCTTCAATCAGATTTCCAAGTATCCAACACCATTGGATTACAAGCGCATGGTCTCATGTTGATTTCATGATTTCACATTTTGGCATTCTTGTGATGAGATTTCTCGTGTTGATTTTGCGATCCCCGAAAGTCTGAAAAAAATGAGCTTAGATGGACTAGCTCCTTCCATTCTCATGACCATCGGCGGTGACCTGGTGCTTATCCACAAAGTTCTTCGTAATTCTCAACTTCGACATTCCTGTGATGAAGGGTCTCGACACTTCAAGTTGCGATCCCCGAAAAGAAGATTAGCAATTAGCTCCTTCCCTTAAGCCTTCGTCAATGTGACCATAAGTTATGACCAGGGCCAAGCATGAGAGTGTTTCACGATTTCGCATATCGACGTTTCTGCCGTGAGTTGCTTCCTTGAATCCTCCATCTCCTGGTATTCAAAACTCTGAAATGGATCCAGATCAATGGTCCATGCTTTCCCTTGATCAACGACTCATATTGAATCATGATTTCGTGTTTCATGATTTCAAAGGATAGAGCTCCTCCTACCTTTGAATTTCCAGTCAGTGAAAAAGCTGAACTATCGCTACGTGTAGTCTGCATCCAATGGTTAGGATTGTTATCATGATTTCGCATATCGTGAGTTTGAGAAGTTAGAGCACCTCCTTCCTTTGGATTTCCCGATCTGCAAAACTCTGAAATAGAGCCTTTGTCGTGCTCTGATATATTACCACGTGTCCCTCTTGGATCAACGATCTAGATCTTATCGTGATTTCACATATCATGAGTTGGAAGGTTAGAGCACTTCCTTCCTTTGACTTTCCAGTTAGCGAAATGTTAATCCCTCACCAAGAGTACTCCTCGACGATGGATGGCCGTCCTGCTTTCAGGACTTTGTAATCCTGCTTCATATTGTACTTAAAGATCGTGCTCCTTCTTCTGGATCCAACGATGGTCGGTCCTCGTGCTCAGATCCAATGTCTGAGATTTGTTCTTATCTTTTGTGAGTTCCTCCTATCTGTATTCAGATCTAACGGTCATTGAAAATTCGGGATGGGTGATCCAACGATCAATGTTGCTCCTCCTCCTAATCTTATGCTTATGATCTTGCCATGCGATCATCGTTGTGCTACTGGTCTTGCCACTTTTTCTTTTTCGTCATCGTCAGGATGAGCTTGCCATCAATGACAAACAAATACTTTGCCTTTTGTCCGTAATAAATATGCCAACAGTTTCTCTTGTTGTTTATTCAATGAAGTAGCTCATGACTGAAGGATAGCTTTTGAAAACTCTTTTTATTTCTCAAGGTGTCCCTTGAGGGACTTGTATGTTTCTATGCCTTCTATCAGAGTTTTGTCAACCCATGGCATGCTTTTTATGCCCCACTATAATATCTTTGGTCATATCAACTGGAGTAGTTGAATTTGCTGGAATATTGTTTGTCTTCCTCTGGACTACTGAGGATATTCACTCTTTCTTCCTTTTATTTTGTTTTTGACTCCCTCTGAGTCAAGCAACTCTCTCTGGAGTTTGAAGGAAGGGAATCTTCCTTTATTGCTTTGTTGGATCATTTTATGTATTTTGTACAACATAATAATAAATCAAATAAGGTTTGGACTACTGTACTAGGGACAAAGGTCCAAGTCTTTGAGGGCTCCCATACTAGGGATACTATCCTTCATTTATTAAGAATGAAATCAACTATAAAATTAAAGATCAATTTATTTACCTGGGTTTGTAGTTATGTTTGGTTTAGAGGAAGTACTTCTCCTCTCTCTTATCTTCATTCTTTTGAGGTGGATTTGGATCAGTGTATTGGTAGAAGCATATTGTATTATTTTGGCCCTTGGTTATGTATTAAGGAAGAAAGAAAATATTAAGGAAGAATAAATATGAAGTACGAACTGTGCGGAAGGCACATAAACTGAGGAAGGGTTGAAGTGGTTAAAGAAGATGAAAATAAGGAATAAAGTAAGGAAAAGAAACCCATTGAAAGAGAATATCAAGGAAGATAAAGAATCAAATAATATAGATCATGGAAAACTCAACAAGAGGAAGAAAACACCAATGGATGCTTTGGAGAACTCCACAGAAAATAAGGAAAGACAGGTTGGCAAAGCCCTGAAAACACGAGTCATGTGGACCTAGGGTTTTGGATCTAGGGTTTTGACACCTAGACTTCGTTCTAAGGTTGTATGAGAGTCATGTAATATATAAATAAAGGTCTAGAAGAGTCAAGAGGGTTGGTCTTTTTGGTTACTATTATTTTTGTTGAGAACACTATTGGGAGAGAAGTCTTTTGTTGTAAGAGCATTTTGTATTCTGGATCTTCAGCTAGGTGCAAAGATCAACCCTACAGCTAGATGCACAGGGAGGGTAGATAAAGAGAGAAAGAGAGAGATATATATATAGCTAAGTGTGCAGATATAATTGTATGTTTTCATCTAATATATCAAGAAACGCAGTTCTGTGGACGTAGCCCTAGGGAGAGGGTGAACCATGCATATATTTTTGTTATTTATGGTTGATGTTGTGTTATTTGCTATCTATTATATTGTTATTGCATGATTGTTTTCCTTATTAGAGATAGAAGGTATAAGCTAACTTTGCAAAGCTAAGTGTAATTCTGTTTTGGGATCTCTAGGTTATATTGCGTTCTTGTTCTAGGTTCACTTTGCATTTCCTTTGGTTGTAGACACATGTGTCCTACAACCCCCCTATTTCTACTTCAGGTGAGACTTCATATGCTTCACAGGTGTTATCGAAAGGGCCAATATTTAGGGCTTGTTGGTGCATTGTTAGAGCTAAACCTTGGGTCTACCCTTGTCCCAACAAATGGTTCTGTTGTCAGGACTGGGATCTTTTTGAGGGAATTTCAAGGTGGTTTCCATTGAAGACAGAAATTCAAAACTGGATAGAAGAACAAGAAAGGGACTTCTTCCGAACTCAAAACAAGAACCCTAACATTAGCATAGAAGACTGGTTGGGGAGGTACATCTTTACGGATGTGCACATAATTTTCTTTACAAGAGTTCATAAGGAGTTATATGAGTGGCTAACGAGACTAGCAGACACACAGTTTGAAATCAGATCTAGACCACATGTGGTTTGGACGACGATGTTGATCAAGAAGGTCAAGAGATTTGATAACGTTGTATCTAGAGTAGTAGATCTCTGGTTTGATAGAACTATTGTAGGTTACATTACTAAGTTTTCTATTGACAAAGTGGAATCATATAGTCAAGCAAAGAGGTATTCTTTAAGGGACCTAGAGGAAATTTTCTACACTTCTTGAAGCTAAATATTAAGATGTTATTGCATGAGAAGAATATCTTGAAGATACAATGATTAGTGGATTTTAAAGCTAATGTTAAAAAATTCAGACAACGACAGTGACACAGAGGCTAGACACACGCATAGTGGGAGATCATTCAGAGAGGTTTCTCTTGCGAACCTATTTAAGAAGAATTATGGAGATGAGGGATTCTACAATGGAGAAGAAGCAGATCTAACAAACAAAGAGTATTCAGAGTCTGCAAGGGCAGAGGAAGTATAGACTGAATAACTTCATCGACGATAAAATAAACTTCAGGTATCATGCCTACTATCGAAGTAAGTATTATTACTCCTCCTATTGTCTTAGAAACATTAAGTAGCTAGATTAATTAGAGTAATCATAGCACTCAAAGTACTATTACAAGCATTTTAGTACACACTCAGTCAAGAAACCAAGGAAAGTCCATGGCAGATGAAATAAGGTTACCCATTTTTAGAGGATATGGATTCGAAGATCCCGACCAACATTGGTTCTTATGCAAATATGTATGGAGCATTAAGAAAGTCATCGACAAACCTGTTAAGAGAAATCAGTTTAGTACTACCCCAAGGGACCGTGCACTGAGCTGGTATATGAAGTTTGCTTCGGGACCTGGACAACCTAAATCATTGAATGAAATTAAGACTACGTTGAGTGCAATATTCAAGAAGCCTAAGTCGGAGTCACAATGCATTAAAGAGTTGAAGGAAATCAAGCAGAAGGTGACTGAACCTGTTTGGGAGTTTGATTAGAGGTTTAAGACTCTGACAGGTCATTTAAGTTTTCAAATCCCAAATGAACAGAATAAAGAATGGTTCATCGCTGCCCTCCTACAACATATCAGAGTTCCTCTGATGCAACAGAAGATCGCTTCGCAGGCTGAAGCTCTGGAGATTTCCATGAAACTCCATGAAACTAGAAGCATACCCTATAGGAGAATCCAGTCTAGGTATGAGCCACATTTTAAACCAATTAACTAGTTTATCTTTAAAGGTTGAAGATATGAAAAAGGGCGAAGGAAAGGAGAAAAGAGAAGATATCTTCTGTATCAGATGTAAAGCAGAGGGACACGAAAATAAGAAATGTCCTTTATTTAATGAATACTTGGCCTTTGGAGCACCTAACCCTTTGAAGCATATTACTCTAACATGGTGTGAGGTATGTAGAAATAGGCATCGCCCTAGTGAATGTTATTACATGAAAAAATATGTCTAGACACCTACCAATCTTTACTACACATTTTGTAAATATATGGGGTATGATGAGAAGGATTGTAGGGCTTATGATCTCTTGCATGAAAGATCAAGGGATACATATAGAATTCAAGGAGAAGTGCAGTCAGAAGGAAACAATGCACAGTTCAATTCCCTAGGAAAAGGAAACTTCAACCCTCACAATGGACTCAAAGGAAGAGGATGAAGAGGAGGAATGGGCTGAGGTCGATTTCAGATCATTTTCTATAACTGTACCTAGCCATGAAATTTGGCAAGGGATTGTCAAAACCCTTGTACTACTTGCAACTACTGTAATTCATTTGATCATGTCATTGAATATTGTCCAGTATTGTTGGCCAAACTTCAGGAAATATGAGGAGGAAACCAACAAGTACAACTAATATCATCTGACCCTCATGACGAGGATCCTATAGTCATTGTTATTACTAGAGGTGTTGTTACAGGAGAATATAGGGTGACTACAGGAAAGACTACAGAAGGATCAGAGATTAGAAGAGTTGCAGAGAAGGAACAATTGTTTGATCCAAGGAGGGAGAGGTATAATTTTGAAGAAGAAAGGAAAGAATTTGTAGGAGAACACACTTCTTCATATAGGGCACAACCAGAAGTAAAGGAATGTGAAATGCCACCAACATTTGATCAGTCTTCCCTAGCTAGGAAACGAAAAGAGGTAATAAATCTCATGGACTTCTTGCATACTTGCATCAATTAGATTAAAGATTAATAAAGATGTGCATGAACTACAACACATAATAAGACAATATGAAGTTGGGAGAATAGATCCTTTGTTAAGTAGAGTTGTGAAAAAAGTAACTAGGAAAAGGAGGACAAACAAGGAACTACACGTTAGTGCTCAGATTGGAGACTACGACATAGACTATGTGGTCTTCGACTTGGGATTAGAAGTAAATGTTATGACGAAGCAGACTTGGCCATTGATGGGAAATCCTAAGTTGATTTACTCTCCTATCAGGCTCAGGATGGCTAATCAGTGGCTGGTGATCCCCTTTGGAAGACTAGAGCACGTCTCTATAGACATTGACGGAGTAAGGACATTTGCTGATTTCGAAGTGATTGAGATTGTTGACGATAAATGTCCTTATCCTGTGCTGTTAGGAATTGATTGGGCTTTCAACAATTCTACTATCGTTGACCTAAAAAAGAGAAGAATGACATTGGAAGGTGATGGCCTTAAGGTCATTGCACCTCTGGACCCGGATGAAGGTCGCAGATACATAGAACCTATCAGCGGAGAAGACCACACATATGAGCTAGAGAACATCTATAAATTGATAGTAAGACAACATGATTACATTAATCCTACAATATATGTAACTCTCAGCTGGCGAAGTGAAAGCGCATTAGAAAATTGGCATAATAGAATGCATGAAGTCCATACGTAGAGATGTGCCAGATTGACTAGATCAGCTCATTGGATCGATACAAAAGTAAGTAATCTTTCTACATTTGATGGATTGAATCATTTAGAGACATTTATAGTTGAATTTGAAGGAATTATACCAGTACAACAAGACGAAGATTTAAAAGCAATGCCAGCTAGATGGTGGGGAACACACAAGAAGAACATCGAAGAGTGGGTACAATGTCAAACCTTAATTACAATGTGCTTTTCAGGCCAAGATGAAGGTTGCGAAGTTCGATACACAGGTCAGAATTTCCCCAAGGACCATGTGTGAAGTTGTGAGGATGCCTGGAGAAACATTCCTAAAGAACAGTGGGTGCATAAGTTCATTAAAACTCTGGATACTATGCCTATCAACTGGTATATTCAAGCAGAATTGTGCCTCATCACTACAGATTGGTATGGAATGACCCAGAACTTAATAGCTACATTCCTCTTTGAAATTTAGTACCCTACATTAGATCAAGATTTACAAATTGTAAGACAAAAGGCCTTTGTAGAGGCACCTAACCTCCCTTTTGCACAAGAAGAAGATGAATGCACTGCACATCTTCAGAAGTTACAAGGTTGTTATAATATTAATGTTGATGAGAATGATGACCCTAGGGATGTAAACACTGCATAAACTGAAGGTCAAAGAGACATAAAAGGACCAGGGATCGAATTACCTTTTATTGGACAACCTATTAAAATTAAGAAGGTTAATATTGGAACAGAGAAAACCCCTAGGTTGGAAAATGTTGGAGACTATTGGGATTATGCTACTATTGATAAGATTACATAACTACTGCATGAGTATCAGGATTTGTTTCCAACCAAGTTCACCGACATTAAGGGCATAAAAGGACCCATGGGAGAAATGAATATTCCTTTGAAACCAGATGCAAGGCCAGTCAAGCAGAGACCTTACAGACTGAATCCCAAGTACAAGCAAAAAGTTAAGATTTAATTAGATAAAATGATGGAAGAAAGAATCATAGAACCAGTTGAAGAATATGAATGGATCAACCCTATGGTGGTCCAAGATAAGAAGTCAGGAGAAATCAGAATCTATGTATATATAAGGAAACTGAATGATGCATGTTTACATGATCCATTTCTCACACCTTTTACTGATGAGGTCCTATATAATGAAGGAGGACAGGAATTCTATTAGTTTACAGATGGATTTTTAGGCTATCACCAGATTATAATTGCTAAGGAGGATAGACATAAGACCACATTTGCAATAGAATGGGGCTCTTATCAATACACTGTGATGCCTTTTGGGTTAAAGAATGCACCAACCATATTTTCCAGGGTGGTGGTTGAAGAATTTAAGGAGTTCTTACACAGGTGTTTAGAGGCATACTTTGACGATTGGACTGTTTTTAGCCTACTGCAAAATCATATTGAATTCTTGAGATTAATGTTAGATAAGTGCAGGCAATGTTAGATTTCCCTAAATCTGAAAAAGTGCATTTTCTTTTCACCTTTTGGAGTATTGTTAGGACACATTGTATGTAAGCAGGGGTTATTGGTAGATCCATCCAAGATTGTTATCATTGTTGATATACCTCCTCCTACTTTAGTTAGACAGTTGCGGACTGCATTAGGACACATTGGATACTACAGAAAGTTCATTAAGGGTTATGCACAGATAACAACACCTATGGAGAAGCTATTAAAGAAAGATAGTAAGTATCAATGGACAAAGGAATGCTAGTAGATCTTTGACACACTAAAGAAGAAAATGGTTACTGTGCCTATTTTGAATTTCCTAGATTGGAGTAAGGAATTCAATGTTCATGTCAATGCTTCATCCATTGCATTAGGAGTAGTTTTAGCACAACCAGGTGCAGGAGATATTGACCACCCTATAGCCTTTGCTAGAAGAAAGCTTTCTATAGCCGAAATAAACTACACTACCACTGAAAGAGAAGGCCTAGCTATGGTATACGCACTGCAGAAGTTTAGACACTACTTTTTGGGAGTACATTTTAAGATGTTTACTGATCATTCTGCATTGAAATACTTAGTCAAAAATCCAGTGTTGGGGGGAATAATATGCAGATGGATATTATTATTCCAGGAATATGATTTTGAGATTATGGTCAAGCCAGGGAGAATAAATAAGGGACTCGACCACTTATCCAGGTTAGAACATGGAGATGAACCTACCAGTTTGGATGATACACTACCAGATGCACAGTTGTTGGCCATCAAGAAATTCAATGATCACTTTTATGAGATAGTCCAGTTCCTATCCATAGGAATGGCACCTCACGAATATACAGTCATTCAGAAAAAACAGATGGTAGTTCGTGCTGCAAATTTTCAACTTATAGTTGGACAATTATATAACATGGGACCAGATGAGATCTTGAGGAGATGCATTATGGAGGCATAAAGACCATTGATTTTATCAGAAGCACATGAAGGCATCACATAAGGACATTATGCAGGGAAAGAAATAATGCAGAAAGTTCTCAGAGTTGGCCTCTGGTGGCCCACCTTACATAAGGATGCTAAGGAATACTACAAATCCTATGATGTATGCCAAAGGATAGGGAATCCATATAGAAGGGATGAAATGCCTTTAGAACCTCAGTTAATCTTACAATAATTTGAGAAATGGGCCATTGACTTTGTGGGACCTATCAACCCACCAGGAAGGCACACATGAGCTCGATACATCATCACTGCTAAAAAGTATTTGACTAGATGGGCAGAAGCAAGAGAAATTAAAGATTGTAGTGCAACTACAACTGTACGATTCATCTTTGATGATATCATAACCATATTTGGATGCCTAAAGATCTTTATGAGTGATCAAGGTACACATATCATTAACAAAACCATTGAATCCTTGAATCAAAAGTTAAAAGTTCACCATCAGAAGAGCACACCATACCACCCACATGCGAATGGTACAATCAAAGATTTCAATAAGATCTTGGAGACAACGCTGACCAAGATTTGCAGTGTTAACATAGATGATTGGGATTTAAGAATTCTAGCAGTATTATGGGATTATCGAACTACTTGCAAAAATTTAACAACACAAACTCCCTTTAAGTTAGTTTATGGCCTAGAAGCAGTGGTCCCTATGGAATACTTAGTTCCCAACTTAATAATTGCAGCATTTACAGCTATGGATGACACATGCACTGTTTAAGATAGGCTTGCACAGTTAATAGAATTAGAGGAAGACAGGTTTATTGCAGGATTTCATCAGCAAGTACAAAAAGAAAGAGAAAAGGCTTACCATGACCGACATATCAAGAGGAAGGCATTCAAAAAAGGAGATTTGGTACTTGTGTATGACAACAAGTTCATGAAACATCCAGGGAAGTTCAGGACACATTGGCTTGGTCCATTTGAGGTTGCCTATGTTATAGAAGGTGGAGTTGCGCAGTTGAAGATACTTAATGGAGAATGGAAGGATGGTTTGATAAATGGGAGCCGGTTGGAATTGTATTATGACAACCAACTACCTCACAACTCTCATTAAAAGCAAAGGAAGAAGGGTCTAGGTACCAAGTGTAGTTGAAATTGGGTACCAGACACAGAAAAAATAGTATGCACATGATAGGGAGGGACAAAGAAGAAAGAACAGGCTACTCCATGCAGTCTACAGTTGAAGTAATACAGAAGGTTCAATTTTGCAGTAAATTGGGACGAGTCACATGTGAGTGTTGGGGGCCTATTAGCCCTTGGTTATGTATTAAGGAAGAAATAAAATATTAAGGAAGAAGAAAGACAAAGTACGAACTACACGGAAGGCACATAAACTGAGGAAGGGTCAAAATGGTTAAAGAAGCTGAAAAGAAGGAATAAAGTAAGAAAAAGAAAGTCGTTGAAAGAGAAGATCAAGGAAGATAAAGCATCAAATAATATAGATTGTTGAAAACTCAGCAAGCGGAAGAAGACACCAACGGATGCTTTGGAGCACTTCATGGAAAAGAAGGAAAGATAGGCCGACAAAGCCCTGAAAACGCGGGTCATGTGGACCTAGGGTTTTGACACCTAGAATTCAGTCTAAGGTTGTATGAGAGTCATGTAATGTATAAATAAAGGTATAGAAGAGTCGATAGGGTTGGTATTTTTGGTTACTATTATTGTTGTTGAGAATGCTATTGAGAGAAAAGTGTTTTGTTGTAAGAGAATTCTATATTTTGGATCTTCAGCTAGGTGTGAAGATCAACCCTATAGCTGGGTGCACAGGGAGGGGAGAGAGAGAGAGAGAGAAAGAGAGAGAGAGAGATATGCAACTAAGTGCGCAGATAGAACTGTACGTTTTCATCTAATATATCAAGAAACATAGTTCTATGGACGTAGCCCTAGGGAGAGGGTGAACCACGTATATCTTGTTGTTCTTTATGGTTGATGCTGTGTTATTTTCTATATGTTATACTGTTATTGCATGATTGTTTTCCTTATTAGAGATAGAAGGTATAAGCTAACTTCACAAAGCTAAGTGTAATTCTGTTAAGGGATCTCTAGGTTATATTGTGTTTTTGTTCTCGGTTCACTTTGCATTTCCTCTAGTTGTAGACACCTGTGTCCTGCAACCCCCCTATTGCTACTTCGGGTGAGAATTCATCTACTTCACAGGTGTTTCCGAAAGGGCCAGTAGTTAGGGCTTGTTGGTGCACTGTTAGAGATAAACCTTGGGTCTGCCCCTATGCCAACATATTCCCTTCTTCTTGGTTGGAAAATTTCTTGCATAGTGCCCATATTTGTCACATCTGAAGCACTGAATTTTTGAAACATCTCTTCTCTGATTATAACCTAGGTTTGATGAAGACTTTTCATCTTTGAATGTTTTTCTGAAGTTTCTTTTGAATCTTCCTCCTTTCTTTGTATGAGGTGAAAGAGCATGATTTTCTTCTGGGAAGTCCTCCACTCCTCTATTTATAAGTCTAAGTTCTTCTTGAGTGCAATCTGTCCATAGACGATCAAAGGTTGGTAGAATTTCTCTTCCATTGATACTTTGAAGGAAAGGTTCCTAATGTTTTGGAAGATTGTTGAGAGTGGTTAAGACAAGTTCTCTATCAGACATGATTTCTCCAATGGTTTCTAGATATTCTTTAATCTTTGATATCTTCATAAATAAGATAGCAACTGTGTCACCTTTCGTCATCTTGGTACTTTGAAGTTGGCTCTTCAAGGTAAGATCTCTGAGGGTGTTTTCACTTTCAAACATTTCTTTTAATGCTTCATACATATCATAAGTTGTCTTCATTTTGGCAATACGAGGTAAGAGATGATCTCTTACTGAGTAGATGATTAATTTTCTTTATTTGACATCTTCTTCCTTTCTTATCTTCTTCTCTACATATGTAGCTGTGTTTGGTAAAGTTTTATTTACTACATCCAAAAGGTCATATTCTCCAAAGGTGACCTAAAGCCTTGATTTCCAGGAGCTGAAGTTGCTTGCTCCATCAATCCTATCTTCTACTAAGGCTCCGTTCTTCATTTGTTTGGTTTATTCAAACTCTTTCCAACTGGATTTTGAAAACCTAATGATTAGGTTGAATTAGTAACCTTGTATTTTGTTGGGCTTATGATTGCCAACAATAAACTTTGATAGTGTCACATAAATGCTTCTTGATTTAAGAAAAACGTTTCTTCAAGAAGTTGCATAAATATAAGATCAAGATTTTGCAGAAAATCTCAGCACCCTAGAAACCCTAGGGCTAAAAACTCAAAATCCTAGGAATTTTATTTTGAAAGCCTCTGGAGATGCGCTGAGGAGGGTGTTACATATTGCTCCAAATTTTAGCTTCAAGGCCCACTTATAAAGGGGTGAAAGGGCTGATCAAGTGAGGGTCGTACATATTTTTGCAGAAACCCTAGAGGCCGTATGAAACTGCAGAAGGAGGACGATTTCGCTTTTTGAATGCTTGTGCAAGGGTTCTTTAAGACCTATGCTCTGATACCATGTTGATTTTTCTATGAGCAAGGTTAAGCATGAAGTTCATTCCATTTTAGCATTTAACTTAACCATAACCAATAATGTTGCAGCAACCAAAATCACAAGAAGAAACACCATGCCCAAGAACACACGAAGTATCCTGGGAAAACCTTCTCAACAAGGGAATAAAACCCAACCAAATCCTTTGTTATTTTCTTCAAGAGAAATTCCTTCACTACCAATAAGACCTAGCACACAAGAGGGTGCTCAAACCCTAGAAGACTAGAGCCCAAGAGAGGTGTGCACTTTTCCCAAGAAAGTGTACTTGCTGAAATTTCCAAAGTCACACAAAAGATATGATTCCTCAATGGAGAATTTACCTTTACTTATAATAGACTGATCTTGTCAACATAAGTGTCTATTGGCACAACAAGGCCGGCCTCACTATCTCACAATATAATTAATATTAACCAGATTAATTATCTTTTACTTTAATTATTAATCACGTTAAGGTGGGGCCGACCTGTACCCTTTACATTACAATTAGGGTTACAGGTAGGTATGACTCTTGTAAAATATAACAAGGGATATTATACACCCACTAGTGCTCATCCACTAGGGGCACATCCATAGGGATGCAAATATCTCTGGCTCACTGCATTACACAGAAGAACCACTTCTTCACTAATGCTCAACCACTAGGATCACGTTCACTTGTGCTCATCCACATGCACGTGCATTCAACATATCTTCTTTCCCACTTCATTACACATGAGAGTCATCTGGAGTTTCACATAAACTCTCTTCTCAGAGGAGGCTAACACATCTTCATTTCTTTTCTCATGACGATGCACCCAACACTTTGGGATTTTACACGTTCACCTTGTGCTCAGCCAAAAACACGTCCAACTCTACAGATCTCCTTTATCACTGCGTTACATAGGAGAATCATCTGGAGCTATTCTCAACTCTCTATAAGGAGGAGGCCATCTCTACATTCCAGCTCTATCTCAGATCAGAACTGCACACCCTTCTCAAGGGCTCTCTCTTAGGTTTGTGTCTTGGAGAATGTCTCACATAGCTGCAATCATCAACACCACTTTCACACCTTCATGAGATACAATATGACCCAAATATTTCACTTCTTGAACCCCAAAGGCACACTTGGAAGGATTTGCATAAAGTTTTTTCTCTTCCAATAGTTGTAATACTCTGTCAACATGTTATACATGCACTTCCCAATATTTGTTGTCGATTAGTATGTCATCAAAAAATACTAACACAAATTTTCTAAGGAAGGGCTTGAAAATAGAATTCATCAATCTTTGAAATGTTGAAGGTGCATTAGTCAGTCCAAATGGCATAACCAAAAATTCATAATGACCTTCATGTGTTCTAAAAGTTGTTTTAGGAATGTCTTCTTGTCTCATTCTGATTTGATGATATCCCAAACAAAGATCCAACTTAGAAAATAATTTTGCTCAATGTAATTCATCTAATAATTCATCAAAGACAGGGATATGAAATTTATCTTTGATGCTAATTTTGTTGAGTTGTCTATAATATGGACACATATTCCATGATCCATCATTTTTTGTGACCAACACCACTGTTGAAGAGAAAGCACTTTGGCTATATTGAATGATTCCAGCCTCTAACATTTCATGGATCATGCATTCAATATCACTTTTCTGTGCATATGGATAGTTGTAAGTCCTAATGTTAGGTGGTACACTCCTTGGATGCAAATCAATAGCATGGTCATGGTCTTGAGTAGGTGGAAGACCCTTACGCATTTCACGAAATACCTTGGAATGATTATTGATAATTATTTGGAGATTTGATGGAGTTGGGGCTATAGATGTTTGAACATCAAGTGAGAAAAATTGTGCAATTACACCCTGGTGTCCCTTTTAAATTAATTTTTCCATGCTATTAGAGCTTATCACTTTAGAGGATTTCCATTGGATACCTCTAAGCTCAATTTCCTTTCCATTTGAGGAAAATCTCATAAAAAGATTTTTAAAATCAAAGGCCATTATTCCTAGTGATTGCAACCATTGGACCCCTAATACAACATCAACACCCCCCATTTGGATGGAAATCGTGGGACTATGAAGAAAATAATCCCCCATGTTGATATTAATACTATGGCATTTCCCGGAACAATTTATGGTACCTCCTTCTGCAATCATTACTTGAAACTCTGGTGCAGGATATACAAACCAATTGAGATCTTTTGCTAATTTGTAATTGATGAAATTATGGGTGCTACATGAATCAATCAATAGTGTTACCTTTTTCTTTTTGATGTATCCTTGTATCTTGAGGGTTTGTGGCATAGTGATTCCAGCCAAAGCGTGACAAGATATTGTTGGAGTAGTCTCTTCTAGATTTGGGTCTTGTGATGGTTCCAATTCTTGATATTCTTCCTCTTCACAGTCTATGTAGAATAATTTCTTCTCACCACATTAATGCCCCTTATTGTACTTACTGTCACAATTGAAACATAGTCCTTTTTCTCTTCTTTCATCCATTTGTTGAGGTGTCAACCTTGTTGGTTTAGGTACACTATCTTCTTCCTCTTCACAATCTATATAGAATAATTTCTTCTCACCACATTTATTCCCTTTACTGTACTTGCTATCATAATTGAAACATATTCCTTTTTCTCTTCTTTCATCCATTTGCTGAGGTGTCGAACTCGTTGGTTGAGATATGGTTGTCTTATGACCCCCAAAACGATCTCTTCCTCCAACGCTATACTTGTGTGTAGCCTTATTTTTGGCATGAATATGATGAGCATTTTGCATGGCTTCCATAATACTTGTAGGTTTTCTTAAGAAAATTTCATGTTTAATGTCTTCTTTTAATCAACCCATGTAAGCTTCCAACAAGTGTTCCTCACTTAGGTTATCCACCCTTGTGGCTGGTACCGGGAATTATGAATTATATTCTTCAATATCACTGAAATGCTTGATTCTGGTCAATTGATTGAAGTAGTCTTGTTCCCAAACTTTCCCATATTGTTCTTCTAAGTCTCTTGTAAATAAACCCCAATTGTATTGATATAAAGGGGGATGTCTTTTTACTATCCATTGATACCATTGATATGGTTTTATCTCAAAGTTCAAGGTTGCTATGTGAATCCTTTTCTTATCATCCATAATATTATGTAGTTCAAAATATTGCTCTATTTGGTTCACCCAAGTAAATATCTCTGTACCATCAAACTTCTTTAATTCAATTTTGGGAAAGTTGAATTTAGGACCCCCACCATAATTAACTCCACTATTAGAGTTAGATTCACTAAATGGATTATTATTGGCAGTTTGTTCAACATGAGTACTACCTTTATTTTCATGAGTCCATTCCCTTTCGATGTCTCCTTTAGGGAATCTCTCATCTATAGCTTGAAATATCAAGGAATGCACATTTTCCATGGAATTTTTTATTTCTCTTTTTAGGCCATTCTTATTTTCTTCCATCTTATTTTCCATATCATCCATCTTGTTTTTCATACCTTCCATATTGATTTCCATTCCATCCATATTCCCTTCCATTAATTGAATTTGTCTTTGTGAGTTTACGCAATTATTAGAATCTTCACTCACATTCTTAATTTCATCCTCTAATTTGGACAATCTGTTACATATGTCCTCATTTTATTCTTGAGTCATAGATGAGACGTTTGGAGGTTTAATAGGTGTTGTCACCTTTTTGGGACCCATATGGAGTAATAATAATAATACTCCTCTATTCTATATTTATCACAAATTTCAAATCACTCGGAACAAATATTCCAAAAATAATTGTGCCAATTGTAAGTTGCATACCTTTAAAAACCTTAATTTGGAGTTTGTCCTCTTGGATGACCTTCCTTCTGGTGTATATCTCAAATTTTGGCCCTTAAAAGTATGAAATTTCGACCTATAGTAATCTAAAATTTCTTCTCTATAATGCCACATGACTGACCAAAATTAGATGTGCCAAGTGGAAGTTATGGTAACTTCTCCACACCTTGCTGATTTTTGGCCTTTCTAGGAGATCTCACTTGTATAGCGTGCCCCAAACAAAATAATTGATATAAAATTATGAAACTCATACCCAAAATACTATAGACTGTCCACTATCCCATGAAACTAGTCTCGCTCAATTTGTATTATCTAGGAAGAAGTTATGACTATTTTACCCGGAACACTTGTTTGAGACTAGTCAATAGGGCTAGTCAAATACGCTATCTTCCACAGGGTGTATATACAAAAGTATGATGACCCAGAAGCTGGAATTTTTATCACAAATACCTTGATAATTTATATGAATAACCTACATATTTCAAGGTCTGCAATGTTACATAAATTTGTTTATAGCAAAAATTACGAGATGACTAAATTCATAATAATTCCATAGCTCTACCTTACACAGACTATATCTTCGAAAGTGTTGTTGGGTATGTGTTATATTCTTTGCACGAGTAGTAGTGTCTGAGCACTTACACCGGGCACATAGGGGGGTTAGAGGGGGGGTGCAGGGGGGCGGAGCCCCCCACGCGGGGGTTCAGAGGCAGCGCCCCCGACAATTTTTTTTTCGGGCCAACATATTTTCGTCGGGCCGACATATTTTCGCTGGGCCGACATATTTCTGGGATGACATATTACCGGGACCACATGATATTAGGTGGTTTTCAGCACATGGTTTTTTGCCGATGGTTTTCTAGTTCCGGTTAAGGAATTAGGGTTTTGGACTAATCCAGGTCATTGGGTTAGGGTTTTGGATGCCGCTGGATCCTATATGTATATTGTATTGTAAACAATGTAACACAATGTATGAATATAATATATGCTGGTGTTCCTGATTTGGGTTTCCAAGTGAAAAATCTCTGTGTAATGTTTGTATTTGCCATTGTATCTTTTCTGTTCTTTTCTGAATATCAATTTGCAGTAGATATTGTACAAGGTTAGAATTTACAAGTGTAAGGCCTCAAGAGATGAAATTTGAACCCTACGTACCTTGATGCATCTACTAAATATCCTCCAAGGGTTTCCTTCTGAAAATATTTAGAAAAACAATTATATCAAAAATTCCAAGGTGTCTCAGATGTAGCAGCGAAACCCCAAGACCTTGAGATCTGATACCAAATGTTATGACCCAACGCCTTAATAATGATAAGAAATCAATAAAATTCAGTCCAATTCAAGGGGGAAACCTCCTTTAAAATATATAAACTTCAAAACACAATATGAGATGATATAAGATGATCCTAATACTAGGTCTCCTTGATATATATATATATATATATATATATATATATATATATATATATATATATATATATATTATGATTATAATGAAAGGGTGCAAAGAAGGGTTCTAACCGACCTACTAGAAATGTAATAATTCAATATCTAAGGCATAATAAGGTGTTTTATACATATCATGGGGATTTTTCTACGGCTTAACAAAAACCATAACCAAGTCATTAAAGTGAGATTACTTTGAGTTGTTGAGCTTGATATAGCTTGATATACCATTTCACTGCACCCATATATATATAGGGGAAAAAGGGTTACAATTATAATGAAAGGGTGCAAAGAAGGGTTCTACCCGACCTACTAGAAATGTAATAATTCAATATCTAAGGCATAATAAGGTGTTTTATAAATATCATGGGGATTTTTCTAGGGCTTAACAAAAACCATAACCAGGTCATTAAAGTAAGAGCACTTTGAGTTGTCGAGCTCGATATACCATTTCACTGCACCCCCTATAAGAATTCATTGAAACAAGTGCAACTGAACAAAGTCATCCTTCAATGAGTTGGATGAGCACCACAAGTGAAATGTCATAACGTGATCACCTAGATATTCGCCTGTCTTTCCCTCAAACTTAGGGATGTCAGAAGGAAACTTAGTCGGCATGGGGGGCCAATGTGGATCATGACAGATTGGGTCATTTAACAATCTTGGTAGGTCTGGAAAATGCAGTGTTGCTAGAAAGGGTAGTTTTGGTTGCAGAGTATTTACATGAAAAGAGGGACCTGGGTTTTGAATGGCACCAGGTTGCCAGGAAAAATTGGACTACTGGGAAGGATTTTGGTAGAAACCATGGCCTTGACTAGCAAAAGGAACCTGTGTTTGTTGTTGAATCATCGGTTGATTCCCGAAGTTAGATGACATTACTTGCGTAGGGATTTCCCCGACTGACCCTTCTGACATAGGTACTAAAACTTTCCTGAGGTTACATTGAGTATGGAAGGGGTTTCCCCCGACCGACATCCCTTGCAAGGGAAACGAGCCCTGCCAAGGATTCCAAAGACCTTGTGTGGAGTATACTCCTATCATCATTTCCTACGAAGGAATGGAACCTTGAAAAGGGTTTTGTTGACCAAATCTGGGGTTTCCCCCAGTCGAGAAATCAAATGAAGAAATGTTTTCATTTCCAAATGCACCAAAAAAGAGAATGACATTGATCCCACCAGCATCTTGTAGGATGAATGTCCCAAACTGCCTCCACTGAACAAACTATAGTTTGCATTAGGTCTGATTGGATGCTGAAACATGCCACCGAGCGAAGGGGACTAAGGAGGTATATAACCCCCACCGTAAGGAATATCATTAAACAAGGTAGTGGTTCCCACGGTGGATCCTTGCAAGGGAGCGTTAGAGCTCCTTGCCCCCAAACCCATGTTCTATAAAGTAGAGTAGGTAAGAACCGATTTCGAGTAAAAAATGGGCATCCCATATGAGAAGGGAGTGGATATCACGTTCTAAATGAAAGGAATAGTGTTTCAAGACGTCGAAGGAATCAAACCACTACTCAAAGTTGTGGGTGTTGGGAAAACTATGGTCTTGATAGAAAGAAGTGGGGGAGGAGGTACAATGCCCCCTCCAACGAAAATTGTAAAGGGAGTATGAGGACTCCTTGATGAAGTAGTAGCATTTTCTTCCATCGTCGCTTGCCAAATAAACTAGCGTTCATGAGAAGTCACCTTGGGGGGGACTATCTGAATTAAAAGTGGTGTTGATAAGTCAATGCTCAAAGGATTTGCTGGTCTAAAATCCTCGGTCTCGAGATCAGAAATGATGAATTCCTCTAGGGCTGGAAAGTTTCTTGTGGCCTGGTCACTTCAAATGATCTTTCTTGATCTAGGTTGTGCCTCAATGGTGGCAGAGGTGGCTCCAAAGTAACCGACATCAGGCCCTGAAGCCTACGCGAATGACAAAGATGTTGATCTTCCACTTTGTGAAATGATCAACAGAAACTAAGAGGCTTATCTAGCTTGAATCACAGAGCTCACACTAAAATTTCCTAAAGACAAATCAAGCAGACAACTAACTAGTGGGAAGGACAGTTACACCAATCAACACTAGAGCAACTTACCAGTGCAAGTGCAACTCGAACACAGAATCACCCTCCGGTTATACTCTACAATGCACGATCTCATGTCTTCCATAGGTACCATGATATACCCCTATAGTCACATGTGTAAGTCCGTAAAAATAGGAAATTGGGTTGCCAGCTCGCAGTCTAGACAGGTACAGTCGACAGTTGGGCTGATCGTAATGAGCATGATAACAATTTTGAATCCCTTCAAGGGTACCAAAGGAACTTGGTCCATAAGAAAATTGAGGATATTGAATGGATTTGAGGTCCATGAGGCTCCATAGTCAAATGCAATCAACATGGTTCCCAAGAAAGACCCTCAATATACAATCCCCACTACGTTCAGTCCAACGTTGAGGGGTTATCTCCGCTACCTTTCCTTACGCGGCCTTGTGTTTAGCCCCTATGTTAGAGGCAGGTCCTAGATAACTCTTACAACACCATAATTTAGACACTCCCTATCTTAGACTCCAATGTTTGTTTTAGATGGCCTTGAAGAGTTTCCTCTTCACACCTATTTCAAGGCCCTAAAAGCCTAAATTAATCGGTGAACCCTACAAATAGAAAGTCTAATAGATTTTAAGTTAAGCGTTAATTTTATGGGCTTGATTTATGCAAAGGATGTGAACGTGAAACTAGTGGTGTTTGGAAGAGATGAAAATGAATAAAACTTTAGAGCATTTATATGAAAAAGAAAATTAGATACTTTGAATTTAAAGCAAAAGCTTGTAAAATCTTTGTGAAAATCAACTTTTCAAATTAACGTTTTAAGATCTTATAACTGAAACTTTCCTAAAAAGGTGATTTTCATTTCACAATGCAAAACTACTTATATTTTCAGGAAAGCAAGAAAGAACTTTGACACTGAAATTCTTTTCTTTTGCAAACAAACAACCTACGCTACACTACCAAACTAGGTGCATAACTAAATGCAACAAAATCTTTTTTGATTTTTTTTTTGAAATTATTTAACAAGAAAAAGGTAAAGTAATTTTTTTTTTGTAAGCATAAACATGAAAAATAGAAAACATAACCCAATATTGACAGATACCCTAGGCCAACTACGTAAACACATGGATTTAAAAGAAACCAAAGGAGGATCTAAAACTTGAATGTTCACTCTAAACCTCTAGGAAAAACAAAAGAAAACAAAAAAACAAGTTAAAATCGAATCTTTAACCCAAGCTAAGGCCACTAAAAGAGACTTTGTAAAGTCTAAGGAATCCCTGAGTGGCCCAAAGCTTCTGTCAGGAAAGAGAAGAACTCCTTTTTTAAAACACCTTCAAGACATAGAGATGAAAGATGTTGGCAACATGCGTATGTACGCGGGCTGTCTATTGTGCAAACTATGTATGTAGCAGGATGAGCCAAAGCAGAGCACATACACCTATGATATTTTTCAAAAAGAAAAATACTTGGCAAAATGACTGGGCATGGAAATATGGTAGGCACCTATAAGGTGAATCGATAACCTAAATTGTCTCAGTAAACTTGAAGAAACTCAAAAGGAAGTAAAGAAACCAATTAAAACAAAAAAACCTCCCACTAAGACCCTAGAGAGACTCCCTAGTTGAGTCACCAATTCTGCTAGCGGGGAAAATCCTCCTATTACTATACTGGCTCAAATTATAGGCAGAGCATTGATCTCCCTTAAAAGATAGTTCTATTTCTAAACTACCCCAAACAATATGACCTTAAAATATAAGAGAAGGAAAAGAGGGTGTACCTTAGGTCCTTTTGGCTAGTGTAAACCTCCTTCTCCTTTGTAGTTTCTTGGACTACTGGTCTCCTCCCAAACATGACCTACAAACAATTTAGACAACAAAGCTACAATATATTCTATCTCTACTTATCAATGTTAGGGTTCATATACAAATGTAAATGCATTAATCAATTAAGCAAAAAAACAAAATATTTGAGACATAAACATAACTCTTTTATTCATATGTGAAGATTACAAAAGTTACAACCTTATTGTCGGCATACGCTCTACGAACCTGGGCCAAGATCCTCTTACTGCTGCTCCAAGTGCATCATTCCTGTAATACCTCTCACAATCAACTGACCTCCTTGGGAAATAGGGAAGGGATTGTATATGGGGAGGGATGGAGCGGGAATACTGAGGCCAAATATCAAAAAGGGCTGCAAAGCTTGGACTAAAAGGGGAAGGGATTTTGGTAGAGTTTCTCTGTTCTAATGCTTGATGTTGTAATGAGACCCCAAGACCTACTTTTATATGACAAAAGGATAGTTATTCGGTTTGGGGATGGGATACAATGGGTGAATTGGTTGGGAAACCCTCGATGGCCAGTAAACTCCGTTGAATTCCTTGCAAATTTTTATTATTTGAAACTTTTGGAGGTAAACGTGGGTTGTTTAGTATGCATCTAGCATATGTACGTGGGTTTTCTAGTATGCAGATAGCGTATGTACGCGATTAGTAGTGTAGTAGAGCGCGTACATGCTCCAAAAAATGGTTTTTTAAAGAGAGATACTCAACAGTAATTTGGAAAATTGTGCAAGTAGAAAGGCCAATGCCATGTATGCATAGGTAGGGAATTTTAGGGCTATAACATGGTGCACACATAAAATTGGTGCGTTAGACATTCACATAGAATATTGACGATGCAGAGTACAAGATTGGTGGTGCGGATTGAGTATTGGTGTGTAGTGCACATTGGCATAACATAGAACAAAGTTGTGATGTGTGATAAATATTTGTGGGAAGAACAAAAGTTGCGCATGCTAAATATTAGTGCATGGTATAAAATTTGTGCGCACTAAATATTGGTGTGTTATACGTGAACTAAATATTGGCATTGCATTTGTAGATCTTGTGTGCTATGAATATGGGTGTATAATACAGAAGTGGTGCATGCATAGGCTTTGAAAAAGAAGAAGAGAAGAATAAATAGAAGGAAAATTGTTGATGACATGCACATGTTGGTTTAGTGGTCTATCACAACATTAAACCAATGATTTTTCATGAAAATTTTGTAGTTTTGAAGGTCATAATCTTGCGTGGAATTTTTGAGGGCCTAAACAACATTTTTAGGAGTTCTAATTTTTGAGACTGTAAGTGACATAGGAACAACATATAGTTTTTACAACTTAAATAAAAGAGATAGAGGAGATATTTCCAATGAGCTAAACTGTTTGCAAAATAGAGATCGTATGATAAAGTTATAGTGGAAATAGTGCAAGGTAAAATTTTAGTGGTAGATGACTTCCAAAGGGCATAAATCCTTGCTCAAAAGTCATATAGAGGCACATGGGAAGTCTATGGAAATATCATGAACCATATAAGACACCCATAGAGTTATATTGGGAATCAGGATACCTTAAAGTGTACATGAGGAGGGAGAAGACACATGTAGCATTTGGTACCAAAAATGAGTAAATGAGTAATGTTCAGATGATTGTAACTTGCTGCTCATAACTCATAATGGACCAAGGGGATAGTAATTGGAAAGGTATTGTATAAATGAATCTATATATTCACCCATTAATATGAATTTATTAGTAGAATTCAGAATCAATGAGAAATAATAATTTTGGTGCACTTTAAGGGTAGAGTTGTGCATAATATTATGGATTCGTCGAGTTATTTTGTCTAAAAAATCATATTGCATGCACATTTTTCATAATTAAGGGCACAAATAGAACATCGGAGTATCAACAAATAGATTAGAGACATAGAAAATTCAAAAATAACTTATATTCGCAAATATGAAGTCAGGGGGTTGTATGTCAGCATGGGCAATGCAGGAACATAATCAAATGGGAATGGACAAGGAAAAGAGGAGAGCATAAATTTGGTTGAGACCATAAAGAGCCTGTAAAGATATGTGTTGAGCTATAAATATGATAATGAGAAGCTTATGAAATCTCATGAGCAACATAATGGATTCAACATCAAGCTATTGTAGAGCTTGGATAGGATAGAGAAGAAGGTGGATAAGGAGGCAGATTAGAGCAAGTCAAAGGATAATCAATCTCATGCCAAAAAGAAATAATCTAGGAGTGTTGGTAGGAATCATCATCACTCACCAAGACACTCAGTTAGAAGGGAATACAATAGTCTAAGTTTATCTCCTGTCAGAAAGCATAGCATGAGAACAAGGGTAGATGAACTACAAGGAGAAGTGAATAATATCAAACCTCCTACCTTTGATGGTGAGCAAAAGAAAGATAAGGATGTAGAGGCTTGGCTGTTGGGAATGAGTAAGTACTTTCAATTAAATAATTATTCCTCACAAGTAGAAGGATGATCCGGATTTATGCAGGAACACAACGAAATATAGAAATACACATAAACACAGAGATGCAACGGAAATAAGACTTCATTTCATTAATAACAAATGACTAAAATATGCTTACAGACAGAATGGAAATAAACTAGCTAGGGCGCTGGTAGCTTATCTCTGAGAAGAGATGTGGCTGCTACTCGCATCCATGAGAAGATGATTACAA
>ML805956.1:254753-304255 GCA_009831015.1 Picea engelmannii | reverse complement strand
GTTTGGAGGACCTATCGAATATGGTGGAGGTGCTCTTCCCAAGTCTGGCTGAAGATCAGAATGTCATCCAAGTACACCACTACAAATGAGTTGGTGAATGGCTGCAGGATGTCATCCATTAGCCTCATGAAGGTTGCAGGGGCATTCGCCAACCCGAAAGGCATGACCAACCATTCGAAAAGGCCCTCCTTGGATTTGAATGAAGTCTTCCACACATCAGAAGGTTTGATTGGTACCTGGTGATACCCAGACTTCAAGTCGATCTTGCTTAAATATTTTTCCCCCTTGAGTTGGTCCAGAAGGTCATAAATCTGTGGGATCGGGTACCTATTCCAAACAGTGATCTTGTTCAGTGCCCGATAGTCAATGCAGAGTCTCCAAGTCCCATCCTTCTTCTGCACCAAGACGATTGGGCTCCCATAGGGCGATGAACTCGGCCGGATGTGACCTTTCTACAACAACTCCTGAATCTGCCTCTTGATTTCGTCATTCTCCAGGACAGAGCGCCGGTAGATGGGTCCATTGGGCAGTGGTGCACCTGGGGTCAGATCAATGGGGTGCTTGACTTGGAAGTGTAGAGGCACCCCTGCGGGGGAGGTGAAGATGTCCTCGTACTCCTCCACGACCTTATCCATTTGTTGTTTTCATGTAGTGGGGCCTTGTCTAGAGGTCATGGCCACAGTCTTCTGCTTTCCCTGAGGGTGGATCATCAGGAAAACAAATTTCCTGGTTTGGGAAATGAGCTTACTGCATTGTTTTGCAGTAACCAAAGAGATGGTGGTAGGCGGTGCTATCTCCGGTATCCTATATAGCTTATTGCCCAAAGTGATAATAACAGCACGAGGCCTAGACTCATACATAGCATGTCGCTTCCACAAGTACGGTTGGCCTAATAATACATCAGAAACATCAAGAGGAGCAATGTCACATAATACCTCATCCATGAAGGGCTTGATGCTATAGGGAAGGTGACATTGTCGACTGACGCGGAGGTCCCGTCCTTGGTGCAACCACCCGATGGTGTATGGTTGTGGGTGTGTTGTGGTTGGCAAGCCCAACCGCTTCATGACCTCTACCGAGATGAGGTTCTTCTGGCTCCCACTGTCGACAATGAACTGCAACGGGGAACCCTTTACCCACATCTTGGAATGGAAGAGACGCTCTGCCTCCTCTGGATCTTCTGGTTCCTCCTTCTGGATCTTCATGGTGGCAACAGTGGCTTTGGGCTCTACATCGATAATCTGCTTTCCCCTGTCATTCCCCTTGTCAGGTTCTGATTCAGAGTCGGAGCATGCATCTGATTCAGAAGCCTTCAACTCGGCTACCAGTGACTGCTTGGCCCAACACTCACTTGTGTTGTGGGTGGATCTCTTATGGAACTCACACCACTTCCTCGTGTCCTTTTTTGGCTTTGTGGTGTTGTTCTTTGCTTGTGGCTTTGGTGGGTTGTCCTGGGCTGTCCCGCCTTGGCTTGGTCGTTTGTTTTGCGGTTTGGGAGTACCTTTCCCGTGCTTCTGATTTGCAGACCAAAAGTCTCGCTTCTTCTGTTTGAACTTCTGCTCAATCTTAGCAGCATATCGGTATGCCACACCAAGTGAGGAGATGTCGAGGAACTCCATTTCCTCCTGAATGTATCTGTGCAGGCAACTGCGGTACTTTAACACCAAATTTTTCTCTGAATCTTTGATACCCAACTTTGTGTGTAGGGTATGAAATAGATTCGTAATCTCATGCACATCTTGGTCCCTTTGCTGCCGCAACGTAGTCCATTGTATGTATTTGTCCTCATAGCTCCCCACCGAATAATATTGTTCCTTGATGGCATCTCGAAAAGAATTCCAAGTGGGTGTGGCCGAGAACAAATAGGGTTCTCCATCGCCCTCTTGCTCTGAGTAGGTTTCCCACTAGTCCTTGACATGGGGGGCGGCTTTGAGGAGTGCAGAAATAATCTTTTCTCGATCGAAAAAGTCATGAACCGAGAAATATCCTTCTAACAGATTCAACCATCTATCTACGGCATCTACATCTATTTGGCCGTCAAATATGGGAATATCAAATTTTACTTGTACCTTAAAAGGAGTGGCCCCTCCAGAGTGGCTTCTGGATGTCGATGCACCGCCAGTCGGAATCCGTTGAAGAATCTGGGCAAAATTGTCCATCATCGCGTTCCTTTGTTTCTCGAGGGCCTCCTCAAGCAACATTTTGATAGGATCTCCTACTCCCTCATCTTTCTTTTCTTCCCCCATGGGCGATTGTCGGGGTTTGCGAGGCTGATCTTGCAAAGGTTCAACCAGATCGAGCCCCAACTCTTTATACCCTGATCTCATTGGGCACATGCAAGGAAGGATCGAGAATGAGCAGACCGCTCTGATACCACTAATCCAGATTTATGCAGGAACACAATGAAATACAGAAATACACATAAACGCAAAGATGCAGCGGAAATAATACTTCATTTCATTAATAACAAATGACTAAAATATGCTTATAGATAGAATGGAAATAAACTAGCTAGGGCGTTGGTAGCTTATCTCTGAGAAGAGATGTGGCTGCTACTCGCATCCATGAGAAGATGATTACAATGAGGCTCTAGAGGCCTTTTTACAATAGACGAGAATGCCAAAAGTCATAGACATCCAAAAACCTAACCCTAGGAGATGAAGCGCCAAAAGTCATGTGGGCCCTGTTTGGGTAAGTTAGTACATCAACTTCCCGGGGTCGTAACTTTTGCATATGATCTCCGTTTTAGGCGTGGATAGCTCGTTGGAAAGGTATCATCGAGGAGATTCATTTTGGGGGCTCAATCATGCCTTCGACTATCATTGAGAACCTCAATCTCAAAAAACCTTCATTTAGGCCCTCAAAATGGCCCCAGAAGTTAAAACCTGCTAAAAATAGTAAATTGCCAAAATTGCTAGAAAATTGTTTTGAGCCAGTCGGAAAAAGGTGGGTGGCCACCGATATCCACCTGGATCAAAGGAATAATTGAAATCTACCAACACAAGGGAAAAACATCAATGTGGTGGGACTAGTTTGTGCAAGTAAACTTGAAGGTAGTTCAAAAAGTACTTTAAGAAGAAATACTTGTCCAAGAATTATTATGACATGAAGATGAAGGAGTTTTTTGAACTCAAGCTTGGGAGCATGACCATGGATGAGTATGAGAGAAAATTCTTGGAGCTACTAAGGTATGTTGACTTCATCAAGGATGAGCATGTCGAGATTCAAAGGTTCTTGAGTGGGATACCTTCAATCTATAGTGATAAGATACAATATGATGATCCTAAGATATTGGAGGAAGAAATAAGGAGAGATAAATGCCTTTATGATCAACATAGAGGAAAACCAACTTTCCAAAAGGCTTGGGAAGACAAGAAGAAAGGTAAGATGGAGAAGAGGAAAAAAGGGAACAAGCCACCATTCTTCAGAAATAGTTCTCAAGGGAAACCAACTCAAAATGAGCCTAGAATGTCAGAAAAGTTGGGAAAAAGACCAATGAAACAAGCTATTAAATGTTGGTGTTGTGAGGGAGATCACTTGTACATAGTTTGTCCCCATAGAGGTGAAAAAGTGAATATTTTTCACAATGTACAATAGGATGATACAATTGAGGACATGGGTAGAAGCATGCCAAAGATTGTTATAACATAATTTGACACCACATATGCTCATGATGACTCAATTTCCTCAATTACATCCCTTTCCTTGCTTCTAGGACCAAAATCCCCCTTTTCCTCCCAAAAAATACTTTAAAAACCCCATTTTTCTTGATGTATGCGACTCTCCTTAAACAAACTCACATGCATATGTTCCTTGCTAGTTAGAAACCTGCGTAAATGTTAAATTGACTCAAAAAAATAATAATATTGATATTTCGGGCGGAGTTGATGGGTTCCCTAGGTTCCTAACCTCTTGTAGTTCGTCCATAACTACTCCAATTGTAAAAAAGGAGTATAAATTAGAGCCTTGGGGTGGAGGGAAAACAAATAGAGAAATGCATCCTTATGCTGGAATTTTCATTATAGTCCCACAAGTCCCCTTTTACCCTTGCATGTGAGATTGTTCTTCCCCTCTGAAAACCCTTGTTTTCAAAATTTGTGTTCTCCCTATATTGTCAGGAAGAAATGCTTTGCCTTCCTTGGACCTATTGGAACACAAAGTTTTGGAGGTTTTGTTTGTCATCTTTGACCTTGGGTGGAGGAACTTGGAGCCCAACTTTGGGACCGTGACATAGTGGCTATAGTTTGTATCCAACTTCTTTGTTGTTAATAATAAAATATCTCTCATTCTAGTCTAGTTCTATTTGTTGATTCATGCTTTTAATGAGATTATTTATATCTTGTTTTGAATCTATTATGCAAATTGAAATGATCATGTTTAGTTAGTTAGAAAATAACTACCTATTTTCATTTTCTTGTCTCTTTGTTTGTAGGAGTTTTCAGAGGATCATTGGGTAAAGTTTTGGAGCGAAAGTTCTTGATTGGGATTGACTTCAAACATTGGATTCCAAGTTTGTTCTCTTTTTCATCCTTGGAAAATTAGTTTTTGCAAAGTAGTTACTTTTATTAATCAACTACCCGCTTTAGGTTTGAGAGTGTTATTTTAGGGTACCTTTCTGTTGTGGCCCTAACCCATAGCCATAGGATTTATTTTTCCATAATAGAATAGGCGACTCCATTGGGGATTCTCCCTTTTAGGGTTGTTAGGGGTGCTTGTGGTTTGTATTTATCTTGAAGTTTTTTCTGTGTCTTTGACCATTATTTAGCTCTCTCTTAATTTTGGTAATCCTTCTTGAGTCTTCCACGCCATTTTATCTCAAGTTTGAAGGGTTTTTATTGGGTGTAGGTGGGTTTATTTGAGTATAGGCGCATACATACACGACTTTTCTTGAACACAGTCACATAGATATGCCACTTGTCTCTTAGACATTCGCATACATGTTCTGAGTTTGAGTTTTCTTCTCTTTCCAGATCACTAAAAGTTGGGGTTGTGGTACTATAAGGTCTTCTTGGATCATGTGAGTCTTTGAAGATTGTGTTTTGGTTTCATAAATTGTTTCTATTGTTTTGAGGCATTCTTGGATTTTCTTTTTGGTTTCCATTCTTTTTGGCTTTCTTTTGATCTCCTTGTTACAATTTGTGTTTTGGGCTTTAGAAATAACTTTTCAAACTACATACGCTCTTTCCTTTGATAAAAGGAGTGTACATATGATACCCTTATATAGGAGTTAAGTGTGTACATACAATTTTAAAAATGTATAAGTGTTGGGTCATGTACGTGACTTGTAGAAGGCCAAAGCATGTACATATGTGTCCTGTAGAAGGCCAAAGCCAATACATACTCACCTTATAGAAGGCCAAGTCACATACAAACTTCATACGTGCTCCCTGCATTGATCTAGGGTGCATACATGGGCTTATGTACGTGACCTATAGTGGAGAGAGTCACGTACACCTCCAAAAAAGTGATTGTTTAGCTTGTTTTTCAGCCTTTTTGAAGCCCTATTTTGGTTTGCTTGGGGGTCCTTTTGGGGGAGTTTGGTCCCATAATTTTTTGTGGCCTATTGGAGGTTGGTAAGGCCTTAAATTTCATTGGAAAAAAAATTATCCACATTTTTCTCCCTTTTATCCATTGTATTGAATGACTATAAGACTAGTCTTGTTCTCATGATCTCAATTTCTTGGTCGTTGTTGCGGTCGTTTTTGAAACTTGAGTTTGTATTTGTGTTCAATACTTCTCTTTTGTGATTTCCTTGGATTTTTCAAACATAAAAAAAAAAAACAATATTTCTTTTAACATCTTTCATTTAGTTTTTCTTTATAAGAAATAAGAAGAAAATGAAAAAACCCTAGTCTTCTCCTAGTTAAGTTTCTTTCTTTCAGTTGCTTTGATTTACTTTATTTTTGAAAAAGAAAAATATATTAGTATGATTTTGTTTTCTTCTCATATTGAAAGCATTTCAAAGGAAAAATAACAAAGAACATCCTTTTTTTTTCTTCTTTTTCTTTTCTCAAAAGGCTGGATTGTGCATTTTGCATCAGAAAGAGAAAAGATTGCATTTCAAGATTTGAAAGATTGTTCATGCATTTTTCTTTTTTGAAACTCTTTTTCATTGAAGAATTAGTGTAAAGTTTTCTTTTCCATTGTTATTATAAATTTAATTTTTGCAAGAGTCTCAAACAATATCAATACCAGTTTCATATCCTTTGAGTAAAGAACAACCGCTAAAAATGAATGCTAAATTTAAAATTTACTAGACTTTGTTTCTAGGGTTCACAAACAAATTTAGGGTTAGGGCCTTGGATTAGGAATGGGGAGATAACTCTCCAAGGCTGGTAAAAAAACATAGGAGTCTAATATAGGGAGATTCAAAATCCAATTTTCATATAATTATAGCTGGGAGCCTCCTCTAATACAATAGTTAACCATGAGGTTGTGTGAAGGAGAGTTGAGGAGATTACCCCTCTGAAGCCTGAATGAATGTAGTGGATAGATCATATTTTGGGGGTTTCTCTAGTGCCCTTAGCTCCATGAGAGGTGGCTCTTTGAAAGCTTCAGGATTTTTTACCCTTCCCATACATTCGATCTCGACTGTCAACTTTACCCCAAACGCTAACTCCGAGTTTGTATCCATAGATTCTTTTCCTGGGTATCTCAGAGGTGACTGCGGGCGGTTTCCCATGGTACCTGAGGTAGAAATCGTATCACACTTTTTAGTATTGTTGTATGGTTCCCTGCGAAGTGAGGGTACTTACATTAGAAAATGATGGTTAGTGGAGGCCATGATAAATTCTTCTCACTCCTTCATTCATCGGTCTCGAGACTTGATCAACCCGTGCTAGTATCTGGAAGGTCCCTTTCCACTTTTTCATTGCTTTGGACTCAGAACCTTATCCACCTAGGCTAAATTTTTGGAGAATTTGTTTGTTTGCAATGTTTCTCTTAGGAATTCTTAGTGGAGTGCTACTTTGTATAGTTGGCCTAAGGTTGTGTCCGTATCACCTCTTTTGGATCTTTGATTCAAGGTGGTCGACCAACCGCTCTGCTGGTTGGGAAGGAACCCTGGTATTTTTATTGAAAGTGTGGATCCACCTCTTAGAAGGCATGGGTTTATATACCATTGGTTTTCCAGAGTCAGTGTTCGAGAATTTTTCGAACGTGAACATTCTCGTAAGCGACAAACCTGTGCATGTGAATGTTAAGGCCAAAGTTCTTGAGGATACCAACCAAGGGACCCCTTCCAAACGGGGTTCTTGTGCTTTTTCATTCTTTGGAAATGTTGGTGTCCCATTGATGGCTACTTTAAACATTTATGGGTTGAATGTTAGGCTATTGGTTTGGTTATGGACCACATCGAATGTACTGAATGTTGTTGATTCTTTTTAGATAAGCATCTTATGTCATGGGAATTGTATGGATGTTGATCCTTTACCTTCTTTATCTGCGAAGTCTACTTCTCTTCCTTCTCACCCTCTTCTAGTGAAAGTATAGCTACTAATAACCAGAAGTATAAAAGGAATAGAAAGAGGAAGAGTAAGAAGAATAAGTCACCAACCTCTGCTAGTCATGTTGGAGACGTGCCTCTGGCATGTACGAGTCATGCTTGGGGAAAAAGTCTAGTCATTGCAAGTCATACTGGCATCAAGTCACCAACCTCTGGTAGTCATGTTGGAGATGTGCCACCAGACTCTTCTAGTCATTTTGGGGGCACAAGTCCAATCATTATTATTCACACTAGCATCAAGTCTCCAGACCTTTCTACTCATTTTGTGGCCAAGCAACCAACCTTTGCGAGTCATGCTGGGAGTGAAAATCTAGTCACTGCGAGTCATACTGATACAAAGTCACCAACCTCTGTGAGTCATGTTGAAGACCTTCACCTGGCCTCTGCAAGTCATGTTGGGGGAAAACAACCAGCATCTGCAAGTCATGTTGGGAGCAGGAAACCAACCTCTACTAGTCATGTTGGAGTTATGTCAACAACCTCTACGAGTCATGTTGAAGACAAGCAAACGATTGCTACAAGTCATGCTGGGGGCACGAGTCTAGTCACTACTAGTCATATTGGACAAAAGTCACCAACCTATGCAATTCATGTTGGATATCACAACCTAGCCACTACAAGTCATGTTGAGGGAAACCCAGCGATCACTGCAAGTCATGCTGGGGGCATTGATATTGTTGAGAAACCTAGATAAATAGGATGTAAGACCAAGTTCCCTTGTAATATTTTCAAGGGATATAAACTTACTCATTTGTGCCTTATTATTTCCTTGGTATGAAGAGTGTGGTCCTTGACTGAAGGCCCTTCTAGTTCCGAGTCATATTCAGGTTCCCAACAATCAATGCATTCGTTGGTTGATGAAGTGGTCGTGACGATGTAATCTTTGGTCGATACCACTCTCACTTTGGTGGGTGATGTGTCTCTTGATCATGTTGGCTTGCATCCTATTCAACCAGTGGTTGAGGAAGTGGTTGTGCTAATGCAATCTTTGGTCGATCCCACTCTTCTTTTGGAGAGTGAAAAGTCTACCAATGTGGTCTCACCGATGCAATATTCAGCTGATACTACTCTTCTTTTGTGGAGTGATGCATATTTTGAATGTGTATTTAACATTTCTAGTTTAGTACCTTTTGAACAAGGGGGAAATCCACTCTTTTTGAGTATGCTCCCTCCAACTCCTGAGATGGTTTCCTTTGATTGGAATGATCTTGTTGAGTCTTGTATTCCTTATTTTGCACCTTTCTAGATAAGGGTTAAAGTTGATTCAACATGCATTTATCGATTTATTGTAAATGAAGGATGATCTACATGTATTTTATCCTCCTCGGCTTGGAAAAATTTGGGTTATTCCAAGCTTGTGTCAGCTATCGATGAGCTACTGGATTTCTATAAAAGACCTAGTAAATGTTTGGGGATTATTCCTCAATTTCCAATCATGTTAGGTGGGAAGACTGTGCCAGTCGATATGTTAGTGGTGCCAGTCCCTTTATATTTCAATATGCTTCTTGGGCATGATTATGTTTATGCTATGAATGTTGCGGTGTCTACGCTTTTTCGTGTGATGCATTTTCTTCACAACGAAAGTATTTTCACTATTGATAAGCTTTCATTTGATAATCACCATCCTAGTTCAACTTTAGCTTAGATTTCCCCTTTGTGTGTTCCTAGTGTTCAAGTATACTCTTCTTCGCCATGACCGAATTATGTGGCATCATATCCTTCATGTTCAATTGTTTCTGAGAAAGGATATTTGCAATCATCATTTCCTTCTCGAGACAAGCTCATGGAAATTGATCATGTAGTTTATCCAATGGGGATAGATGAGATATTTCTTTCCCCTTTTGTCCCGAGTGATCTGGATTTTCCTCTTCAATCTGATATTCTTGTTTGTAAGACCTCGAGCCCTAGTAATTTTTTGTTGTTGAGCCCTGATTTATTGGATGTTCAATTGCCTTCGGATGAGGCTACCCTTGAAGCTATGATGATGGATTTTTTACCTCCTCCTGAACTGAAACATTTATAGGTTGCCAAAGAAACCCTTGGCTTGAGCCTAGAAATGGGCTCTACCTAGAAAACTATTATGCATAAGTCACAAGACTTTGCATTGTTATGTATATATTGTACTTTTAGGGTTTCTTGTTTTCAAGCTTCGTATCCCATAACACTTGTTTTTATCATAGGTTTCTATATTGGACTTATTAACTTCTGGGTGAGTGTTTTTGGTCTTATATACAAGACTTTGAAGACAGTTGTTTTTGGTACCTTTTCTTCCATCTCGATTTATTCCAACAGGTAATGATCTCGAAACTGGAATATAGGCTAGATTTTCCCCTTCATGCATTTTTGTATTATTTTCTTCCTATTTCATTTTACCTTAGGATCGACCCCACTGAGTTGTGACACAAAACCTTATTTTTTTTTTTAAAGTATTGTAATTCATGTGGTAGAGGCTATTGTTCATGGGTGCCCTATTTAGAACCCTTTTCATAGTTTGGCACCCATGTTGAAATACTTTCATAGGTTCGAGAGCCATGTTTAGTCCCTCCATGACTTTACATTGAAGCCTCATAACTTATTCTCATTCTTATTCTAGATAATATCTTATGGGGCTCCCTCATTTATGTGTTCAGTTGTAATACTGCTTTGCATTCCTCTTCTTTCACTTTTGAACCTAATGCCATCTTGTTGACGGGCGAAAATGACCGTCCGTCAATTGGAAGAATGAATCTGGTCTGGGGTTGTCTAAAGAACCAAAGCCATTTGCTATAACTCATTCTAACGGGTTTAATGGCTCCGTTGGCCAATCTAAGAATCCTAAAAGAAACAAAAATAAAAGAAAAGAAATAAATAACTAATTACTAAATATTATATATACATATATGTGCATATGCTCTAATGTGAATGTAATGGGCGTATTTAAGAAAAAGATAAATAACTCTCATTTATATACATTATTTACAAGTTGTAAGTTTTAATCTAAACTTACTAAACTCTGTGAAAATGACTGATTTAACAAAAGCAGATAAAGAAAGCACATACGATATTTTTTATGTTTTCTCTTTATTAATCTAAACTAAAATAGAAAAATATACTATGAAACAGAAGTATGTGGATGGTCAAATCCAGACCATATATTTGAGTTTCAAAGACAAACAAATGACAAAAAAAAAAAAAAACTAACCTGTTAATGAGTTAATCGGCATGCACCCAAACATCTGTATGATTAGAGAACATCCAGCCAGCTTGTCCAAGAGGTAAACCTGAAATGAATCTTGAAACTGTTCGGAATAAATGCATAACAATATGTTGACTGTTGAGTTTTAATAACAGAATGAGAGATGCAATTAATCACTGTGATCTCATGATTGCAAGTAATTGCGTTAAGAAAAATTTGTTAGCAAACATGTTTGCATTTAATCTTTCAATGAAAATTAAAGGAGAAATCCTATAATTAAAACTGAATAGACGATCACACGATTATTATCTGAAGCATTAGTTATGGACAACATTTATAAAGGAATTATCCCAATAACATAATAAATGATGAAGAATAAATCTATCAAAAAATATTATCATATCAAGATAAATAAAAACTTAAATGAAAACACCATCCACAAGAAGAAAAAGCCAAAATGTGCATTGTTGCTCCATTAAAGTCTGTAAATCAAACGTCTATCTTCTGCCTTAGGCGAGGATGCTTGATTACAAAAAATTACAAGTATTTAAAGATTTTAGAAAAACTAAATATCATATTTTGTGGGATAATATTAAATCTCCAAAATGATTTGTTGATTACAAAATAGAGGGTGATAACCACTCCATATCACACTATATCTCTCAAAACTAAACAAACTTTGTTCTCTTTACAAAAGATGTGCCAAATGAGCTCAGAAATAGTCCATAACATGAGATCACCACCAATTACTTGATATCTTGAAAACAAAAACGAAAATAAATGAGTTTAGATATTGTTATAACCAATAATTTCCACAAATTTGAATGAAGATAAACTGGCTACATAATCAATTGATTTTGTAGCTAGTTCTATTTTAACAACAAAAATCAAATTAAATCTATATAATTAAAAAAAAATGGATAAAATAAAACTAAGGCAATCAATCAAATCTTTACCTCTTAACCGCTTGCTAAATTTGATTCACAAGATCTCAGAATTAACTATTGTTGTAACACTCTCAACATTCTTTACTATTATGTTCCCAGTCGTTTTCAAACACTTGCCTTGCCTTTGAGCAATGGACTTTAGCCTATGGTTTTCATCCTTTAGCGAGTCAATCTGAATAGTGAAGGTTTTGATTTGCGATTGCAGAATAGGTATGTCTGTATAATATTTATCGATCCAAAACAGACAAATTTCACACCGTGAATCTATGATAGATATTTGAGAATGTCCACGGCCATGTGTCAGAACATCTCCACTATTGCCTATGGGTTTCTTATCAAGCTTGATACCTAGAAATCCTTGACTATGCTTCAGGAAGGGTGGAAAATTATCTACGAAATTATAAGCCTGGCCGAGATTTGGTTTAAGGCAAGGAGGGTCTTTTTCGGCCAAGAATATCTCGATCTCAGAATTGGAGCTCTCATGGACCTCAATAATTTTGATCGAGCTCATATGAGAGTTTGATTTATTTCGTAGGCTTCTCGAGATCAACCTACTTGCCCTTTTATTTTTAAACCCTATATCCATGTCACCCTTAGACGGTTTGTATGAAGGCCTATTTGTGTTCTTAGCAGAGGTGTTAGGATAGGTGTGTTGTTCATGGCCGTGCAATTCAAAGGCTATCGGCTCAGCATCTGTTTGGTCAGGCATAGGCTCACTGAGGATGGCCATAACATAGGCTTATTTAGATGAAGGAACTGCTCTGTCAATGGCAGGGACTATGGTTTCTTCCATCATGGGCTTATCAACCTCTATGGTACTGGGTGTAACAAAACCATTTTGGGTTAGGAAGGCGTCCCAATTATCATTTTTCAACTTTAGTTGATGAACTAAAAGTATCTTTATCAAACCGTGATGAAACAGACTGGAATTTAAATGCTGTCGCTTATACCTTTTTGTCATTTTATATGGGCTTATCAATAAATAATAGGGCATATTTAACTGAAACCCGATGAAATTCATCAACAAACATATGTGATACAGGAAAAAAAGACCAAAGCGACCATCGCATGTCATGAATTGTCTCAGTATTTCTAGCAAACCATGCCACCGAGTTTTCAAACAAGGATACAGGCGTACCTTTATCACAGCAGTTGATTTTCCTAGAGGTGAAGAAAAGGCTCCACGGTACCTCCTTGACCTTGGCATTTTTAAACCACTTATGTTCGCTAAGTGGAAGACCTGTCGCTTGACCTAAAAATTCCTCTGTGACCTCGACTTGAATGTCTCCTACTTTGGCTTAGCAGCCATCAAAAGAAAGGGAAAATTCCAGAGTGGTTTGCAAGTTAAAACTCTAAAATTTCTCAAGAACTTTGAGCTAGCCTTGACCCTTAAGGTCCTCCCTTGAATCATCACATAGGAGTAGGGTTTGTGAGCCATTGGGTTCAATCCTTACGACCTAGGCCATGAGGGTTCGGAAGGCAGACAAAAAAACACAGTGAGTATGGAAGGTTTCTAGGACAGAGAAGACCAGAGCGAAATCTCAGACCCAAAACTCATCAATACCCTAGCGCGTATGAAAAGAGGTTCTGCAATACAAAATGAAAGTCGTTTTGCAAAATGAATGCCAAGAGTACATACGAAACCCAAGACTTAGCTCGAAATGATGGGCCTCTCGTTGTCGCACTGCCACCTCCCACAGGGTACAGACCATGACCAGGTTCATTAAAATTTATCATTGTGCAACAAGGTGGGATTGATTTCTAAAGTTTAGGAGAGAAAAAATTTTGTAAACCAAAGTGTAGTGACAAGAATAGGTCTTACCAAGAGACACAAAGATATATAGCATAGTTTAATTTCAATGGATCCTTAGTGTTTCAAACAACAATTCAAATCACACTTCACAATTGATGAGCCAGTTTAAGGAAATAAACAAGATGAGCTTCATAGCAGAAAAAAGCCTTTATTAAAAAAAGTTGTAGAGACATCTACCTTTCATAAACCTTAGATAAAACAGTAATACAATCATAAGTTTTAGTTCTTCATTCATTCTTTCAGTCATGAACGAAGAAAGGAAAACACTAGGAATAACCGAAACATCATATTCACAGTTTCAAAAATTTCTTATGAAAAGCAATAACCATATGACCCCGAGTAGGTAGCTACATAATTTATTATTTGATTCTTTAAAAGGTGAAAATATGTTGGGTTGCCAACAATGGCAACTTGCTGGGAGAAACAGTTATCTCTGTATCACCGACGAGTTCAGGTTAGAAATATTTGAATGATTTCAGATCAAAGAACAATTGAAAGACATTTAAGCATCTTGACAATCATTACATGGTCCAGCTTAAGATATATTTCGTTAAAAATGAAATCTGGTGACAGACTTCACAAATGAGAGCCACGATGTTTAATTTAATGGCTCCAATGCTACTGACAGGGCCATTGCTACCAGTAGGCATCCATAGCCTCGGCAGGGATGTCAATTAACCCACTATGAAGCCTCTATCATGTCCAAGAAATTTCAATTCAGAATGAAGGATGCTTATGATCAAAATTTATACTTGAGAATTTTCTCTAACCTGAGATCGCTTCGCTGCCAGCGAGCCTGTTCAGTACCCTGATGAAGTTGTCTTGGAATCATTCATGCATTTACCCGCTGCCAACAGACCTATTCAGTATCCCAATGGGTTTACAAACAATTCCCACAACTCTTGAGAAATTTTTCACAATCTGATATAAATTTAAAAATATTCATAAGAGCGGGGTGACGCTGAAAATTCCAGTTTTTACAAGACTTGTTATTTTCCAGCCTTTTAATTTTTTCTTGCTAACCTTCATCATGGTCTGAAAATAGTTCACTGATGAAACTAATTTTCAAGGACAGGAAAGCATTCTTGAGTCACTTTCTTAAAAGAAGGGGCAACGTAAAGAGATTTTTAATAATAGTCGTGTCTTCTCTCAAATGCAAATTGAAACCAAAAATCAATTTTGAACAAAAAACCATCTTTAACTAGTCTACGTTTTTAGGAAAACACGACAGTTGATGCTCCGACAGTCCTTGACAGTTGTTTTAAGATGAAGCATTATGTTCTCCTTTTTTGAACTAAACCGTAATACAGGCATGTTTGACCCGGAAAGCGATAAAAACAAACAATAATGAAAAGAACCAAAATCAGAAAACAAAAATAAATCAAAACAAAACAAAAACTTGTACAAAGGTGGATCCGAAAACATCACGTGAAATATCTCTTGAGAAACTGAAAGAAAACAAAAAAAATCCTCATCGATGTGAAAGAAGTCCTACTCGTGGTACCTCGAGTCAAGGTTGAATTTACAATTCAGATTTATAAATCTCTTTTCCATTTAAAATTTTCATAATAATATTGTGTCTTTGAAAAGAATTATTCAACGAAAAGTAGAGAGAAAAGGATCATGTAGACTTCCCTAACAACAGTCATATTATGGTTCTCATGGTGCGTCCACTTGTGCTCATGACTGCATTATTACAAAGAGAAATAGTGAGGAATAAAACTGAAAGAAAACCTACTCCTAAACCTACTCTAACTACTAAACAAATCAGAATACTACGTGAAGTCATGCTTCCAATCTAGCCATCAGAGTAACTCCAATCCTATAGTAGAAACAAAATCACATATTACTAACAAGAATGGTAGTATATCGAAAAATGACAAAAATATATCATACTCACCTTTATCATCATCATTTAAAAACAAGGCAAGCATGATCTTACCATTCCTTTGAACATTCTTGTTGTATGAATCCTCCAGCCATTCGGTAATTTTTTCATTATATGGGTTACAAAAATATGAAAAATTGAGATTATGAAGCTTGTGAGAGTTATAGAGACCTGACATAACCATCGGCCTAAACCAAAGTGCCCCATCCTCTTGAAAATTTTCCTTTCATTCCGTATTTTCTCCATCTGGAGGATATAAAATGAGTGTGTTGAAGTTACCTCCTTGATCTCTAAATAAAATGAAGATAATTTTACCGTTGCCTGGGAACTTTTCGAGATATGAATACTCCAACCAATCTGCAATACTATCATGATACATGCAATTAATATGCAATACTATCATGATACATGCAATTACTGACATGGGATGGTTTGAAAGAATTCACATGCAAGAAATATTCCTGGTGAGAATAAAGTATTAGATTATCAAGGAAAGAAGCTTTTAAAAAGGTCGGACCAAGATGGCGAGAACTTATCATGTTTCTCGATCGAAAAATAAGTGTTTCATTCTCTTGAAACTTTGTATTGAGTTTAGATATTTCAAGGTTAACTATTTGAGGTGAACTAGATGGAACGACCGATAAAACATCATTGGTAGTAATATTTGGCCGATTATATTTTTCAACCTCAAATAATTGATCATGGAAAAATTTAGATCCTTCTCAAAACACAAATTGGGATGTATCAATGGAAGATGCAACTCGAGATTCTTTCAAATCATTTCTTGATTTACCCATGGATAATTGATGAGAATAAAAATTAATATGTTCATGGGTAGAATTATTTCCCTCTTTATCTTCTATTCGGTGATCTTTTTGTACCTGATTACATAATGTTGAATTCTCTCCAAGGTAATATGGAACATGCAATCGCACAACATTAGGATAAAAAATATCAGGGTACAAGGAATAATATGTATAAGAATTAAGGAGACAGAATGCATCTCTTGAAATGATAGGTACATGCGTTTCAAAATCTGGTTTTTTCCCCTCTCCTTGTATAACTGACCATCCTCTTTTGCATTCTCTTTCAAATAATACGAGACAGTTTTTAAGAAACTATTTGGTCCATCGTGCAAGGGAAAAATTGAAGGCAAAACACTAGAAATAGAAGGTTGATTAATAGTATGAATGATGATTTTGTCTCCTATTGATTGATCATGGATCTATTCAACTAAATTAGGGGCAGATTTATCGTCCACATGATTATCAACTTCACATTCAACCTCTTTTACTTTAGAAACAGTTATAAAATCTATGAGAGTGTGACAACTATCGTCTTTTAAAGTCAAGGTCCCTTCTTCGACGAGAGAAGAGATTGTTTGCAAAGAATGATTAGATGTGACAATTGCATTTTGTAGAGGATGATGTTGCTCATGATTTGCCAAAATGAAAGAAGTTGACAAAAATTGTGGTGCTTCAAAATCTTCAAGATCAACATCAAAATCTGAACCATCTTGAGATTGAGTGTTAGTGCTCAATTCAGATTGGTTAACAATTAATTGATTTGGCTCATCTGAGAGAGAAATGAGATATTTAAACCACTCATTAATAAGAGGAATTTCTTTCAAAGGGAACCTAGTACAAACATGAATGAACCTAATTGCAAAATCATCGAATGATTCATCATTTTATTTCCTTAAGTAACTTAATTCATCACTTAATTCATCATAATCATAATTGTTAAAGTCTGATAAAAACTCAATTACAAACTTAGACAAAGAATGAATCAAATTAGATGGAAAAGATTCAAACCAACATTTAACCCGATCTCGGAAAGTGAGAGAGAACAATCTGCATGTAACATTAGGATCAACGATCTTATGTTTTAAACATTCATAAAGAAATTTAGAAAAATGGTCTACTGCAGATGTGTTCCCTTCACCATCGAAGGTGAGTTCTGAAAAAAGATTAGCTATCTTGTTGGGAATAACTGGTAGTGAGAAGTGGAAATCATGTTCCAACACAATGATTTGGGGAGCCATGGGGAAATTGAATACATTTGAAATAAAATATTCTACAAGGCCATATTGTCAGTTGGCCCTCCTTCTAGCACCATTTCTTGACGTACGAAAATGATTGTCCATCAATTAGAAGAACGAATCTAGTCTGTGGTTGTCTAAATAACCCAAGCCGTTTGGTATAACTCGTTCTGACAGGTTTAATGGTTCTGTTGGCCAATCTAAGAATCCTAAAAGAAACAAAAATAAAATAAAATAAATAAATAACTAATTACTAAATATTGTATATACATATATGTGCATGTGCTCTAATGTGAATGTAATGGGCGTATTTAAGAAAAAGATAAATAACTCTCATTTATATACATTATTTACAAGCTGTAAGTTTTAATCTAAACTTACTAAACTCTGTGAAAATGATTGCTTTAACAAAAGCAGATAAAGAAAGCACATAAGATATTTTTTTTGTTTTCTCTTTATTAATCTAAACTAAAATAGAAAAATACACTATGAAACAAAAGTATGTGGATGGTCAAAGCCAAACCATATATTTGAGTTTCAAAGACAAACAAACGACAAAAAGAAATAAACTAACCTATTAATGAGTTAATCGGCATGCACCCAAACATTTGTACGATTAGAGAACATCCAGCTAGCTTGTCCAAGAGGTAAACCTGCAATGAATCTTGAAACTATTCGAAATAAATGCAGAACAATATGTTGCTATTGAGTTTTAATAACAGAATGAGAGATGTAATTAGTCACTGTGATCTCATGATTACAAGTAATTGCGTTAAGAAAAATATGTTAGCAAACATGCTTGCATTTAATCTTTCAATGAAAATTAAAGGAGAAATCCTATAATTAAAACTGAATAGATGATCACACGATTATTATCTGAAGCATTAGTTATGGACAACATTTATAAAAGAATTATCCCAATAAAATAATAAATGTTGAAGACTAAAGCTATCAAAACTTATTATCATATCAAGATAAACAAAAACTTCAATGAAAACACCATCCACAAGAAGCTAAAGCCAAAATGTGCATTGTTGTTCCATTAAATTCTATAAATCAAACGTCCATCTTCTGCCCCAGGCGAGGATGCTTGATTACAAAAAATTACAAGTATTTAAAGATTTTAGAAAAGCTAAATATCTTATCTTGTGGGATAAGATTAAATCTCCAAAATGATTTGTTGATTACAAAATAGAGGGTGATAACCACTCCATATCACACTGTATCTCTCAAAACTAAAACAAACTTCTTTTTGTTTACAAAAGATGTGCCAAATGAGCTCAGAAATAGTCCATAACATGAGATCACCACCAATTGCTTGAAAACAAAAATGAAAATAAATGAGTTTAGATATTGTTATAACCAATAATTTCCACAAATTCGAATGAAGATAAACTGGCTACAGAATCAATTGATTCTGTAGCTAGTTCTATTTTAACAACAAAAATCAATTTAAATCTATATAATTAAAACAAAATGGATAAAATAAAACTAAGGCAATCAATCAAATATTTACCTCTTAACTGCATGCTAAATTTGATTCACGGGATCTTAGAATTAACTAATGCTATAACACTCTCAACATTCTTTACTATTATGTTCCTAGTGGTTTTCAAACGCTTGCCTTGCCTTTGAACAGAGGACTTTAGCCTATGATTTTCATCCTTTAGTGAGTTTATCTGAACAATAAGGGTTTTGATTTGCAATTGCAGAATAGGTATGTCTGTATAATATTTATCGATCCAAAACAGACAAACTTCACATCGTGAATCTGTGATAGTTGTTTGAGAATGTCCATGGCCATGTGTTAGAATGTCTCCACTGTTGCCTGTGGGTTTCTTATCAAGATTGATACCTAGAAATCCTTGACTGTGCTTCAGGTAGGGTGGCAAATTATCTACAAAATTATAAGCCTGGCCGAGATCTGGTTTAAGGCAAGGAGGGTCTTCTTCAGCCAAGAATCTCTCGATCTCATAATCAAAGCTCTCATGGACCTCGATCATTTTGATCGATCTCATATGAGAGTTCGATTTATTTCATAGGCTTCTTGAGATCAACCTACCTTCCCTTTTATATTTAAACCCTATATCCATGTCACCCTTAAACGATTTGTATGAAGGCTTGTTTGCATTCTTAGTAGACGTGTTAGGATAGGCGTGTTTTTCATGGCCACGCAATTCAAAGGTTGTCGGCTCGGCATTTGTTTGGTTGGGCATAGGATCACTGAGGATGGTCGTAACATAGGCTTCTTTAGATGAAGGAACTACTCTGTCAGTGGCATGGACTATGGTTTCTTCCATCATGGGCTTATCAACCTCTATGGTACTGGGTGTAACGAAACCATTTTGGGTTAGGAAGGCATCCCAATTATCATTTTGCAACTTTAGTTGATGAACTAATAGTATCTTTATCAAACCATGATGAAACAGACTGGAATTTAAACACTGTCTCTTATACCTTTTCACCATTTTATACAGGCTTCTCAATAAATAGTAGGGCATATTTAACTGAAATTCGATGAAATTCATCAACAAACGTATGTGATACAGGAAAAAAAGACTAAAGCGACCCTCACATGTCATGAATTGTCTCATTATTTCTAGAAAACCATGCCACCGAGTTTTCAACAAGGATACAGGCATACCTTTATCACAACAGTTGATTTTCCTAGAGGTGAAGAAAAGGCTCCACGGTACCTCCTCAACCTTGGCGTTTTTAAACCACTTTTGTCCGCTAAGTGGAAGACCTGTTGCTTGACCTAAAAATTCCTATGTGACCTTGACCTAAATGTCTCCTACCTTGGCTCAGCATCCATCAAAAGGAAGGGCAAATTCCTGAGAGGTTTGCAAGTTAAAACCCTGAAATGTCTCAAGAAATTCGAGCCAGCCTTGACCTTTAAGGTCCTCCCTTGAATCATCAAACAAGAGTAGGGTTTGTGAGCCATTGGGTTCAATCCTTATGATCGGGGCCATGAGGGTTCGGAAGGAAAACATAAAAACATAGTGAGTATGGAAGGTTTCTAGGACAGAGAAGACCAGAGCGAAATCTCAGACACAAAACTCATCAATACCCTAGCGCGTATGAAAAGAGGTTCTGCAATACAAAATGAAAGGCATTTTGTGAAATGAATGCCAAGAGTACATATGAAACCTGAGACTTAGCTCGAAATGATGGGCCTCTTGTTGTCGGATTGCCACCTCCCACAGGGTACAGGCCACGACCAGGTTCATTAAAATTTATCATTGCGCAACAAGGTGGGATTGGTTTCTAAAGTTTACGAGAGGAAAATTTTTGTAAACCAAAGTGTAGTGACAATAATAGGTCTTACCAAGAGCCACAAAGATATATAGCATAGTTTAATTTCAATGGATCCTTGGTGTTTCAAACAACAATTCAAAGCACACTTCACAATCGATGAGCCAATTTAAAGCAATAAACAAGATGAGCTTCATAGTAGAAAAAAACCTTTATTAAAAAAAACTGTAGAGACATCTACCTTTCATAAACCTTAGATAAAATGGTAATACAATCATAAGTTTTAATGCTTCGTTCATGCTTTCAGTCATGAATGAAACATGAAAACGAAGAAAGGAAAACACTGGGAATAACCGAAACATCATATTCACAGTTTCAAAATTTGCTTATGAAAAGCAATAACCATATGACCCCGAGTAGGCAGCTACATAATTTATTATTTGATGCTTTAAAAGGTGAAAATATGTCGGGCTGCCAACACAGCTTCAACTTGTTTTTGTTTATCCTTTTATGCATTTTCATCAGTTGCTAGCCATGCAAACATTTTCCTTTATGACTTGACACCCTTATACCTGGAGGAAAATTCCCCCAAGCATCCATATCCTTTATGTGTTTCCTTGCATTGAGTATAGGCATGTTCCTTGCACATGGAACTAGTTGTCTCACTCGCGATGATCATTTCATCCATTGTACTATAATATTCTTTTATTCCTTTTCAGGCTTTATAATATGAAAAAGACAAAAAAGTCAAAAAACAAAAAAAGAAGGATGGGAATGAGTCTTGTTTTTTATATGGAAGATACTTATGTCTCCTTGAATAAAGAACAATCTTATGAGTCTTTACCTCACTATCTTGGGTTCAGTATTTCTTTAGGAGGCCTTTTTCTTATTTTTGAGCATAATCTCCTCGAACTAGTTATTCTTACAATCACATGGAGCATTTGTTGATGCCTCCTATATCACAAAAATATCCTAGTTTATAGTCAATGCTGCCCAAGTCACTTATTGTGTTGTGTTTCTATTCAAGGGAAGTCAACCTATGTCGGCCACTCCACATAAATCTTGACTTTCCAAGTCGACCTTCCTTTTTGTTAAGTTCTTCTCAGTTTTGCAAGTATCTTTGTATCTAAATTGTGCTAGTATAAAAGGTCCTGATTGACTTCTTTCTAGTAGGTCTTCTCTTATCGATTACGACTCATTGCTCTAAGAGTATGACCTAGAGTTGCACCATGAGCCTATTTACATCATTGATAGGTGAACTTTCTCTTAGCAGATGACAAACCATCATTGGTCGCTGACTAAGCAGCTTCCCTTGTGTTCGATGTCAACAACTATTATCACACATAGGGATTCGTGTGGTACCTTGGTTTCCATTTGACCCCATTGGTGGATTCCTCTTCTTTGTTAGTAGTCTTCATCATTGGATACTATTCAAGTCTCTTGTAGCACCATGTTTTCTCCCAAGACTGTAATTATGCACAAACTTCATATGTTAATAATATGAGGCATGTAATTGTGTTTTGATTTAATATAAACACGAAACTGCTAACTGAGAGGGAATAACCTTGATAAGTAATAGCCATGATACAACAAGGAAATTGATGAAGAAAAGGATTGATGGGATGGTTGAGTGAAATGGAGATAACATGCATCAGTGAAGAAAATATGAAGTTTCCACAAAAATCGTATCTATGCTTAAAAACATGATGGTTTCACCCACCTGCACACTAGACTGATGGAGGAGACCATGTAATTATTAAAGGGAATATCATAGTGATCAGAATGGATTTAAAATGGATGTGTGTGTAGGCATCGTCAATATGAACCCAATGCAACTTGAACAGGATCAAACAGACATTGTATGTGAAAGATATCATGATCTTTTCATTTGGCCAAACAGGCAAAAACAATGTTGATTGTACAGTCTGTACAGTTTTGACATGGTCGTTGACTGTACAGAATGTACAACCATACAAATGACGTGGCAGGGTGTATTGGTGCTGACGTGGACAAGTGCAGATGTGGACGAGTCAAATTGTGACATGTGGCACCACTGCAAGGGTGACACATGGCAGGTACATTTGGCATGGGTTGATGTGGACATGATGTTGACTAGGAAGACACATCGACGGACAGCTGGTCGAATCCAGTTTTGACATGTGGCAGATTATATGGGCGAATAGTATGGTGCCACGTGGCCCAGTCTTGGGATTCCACGTGGCACCCCTCCATTGGTCGTTGGTTGTTGTGGTAAAATTTTGTTTGAGGGTCCATGGGGGTCAAACCCATGACCTCCATGGGCCACCAAATATTTATGTAGGCCGGGCTACTAGCCTGCCTACACAGTGGTTCTTACCACAATACAATTTTGTTAATATTTAAAGTTGCAAGGTTTGTAATATGGGCAGAGTAAGGGTTGGGTCCTAGCCCAGCCCTCGACAAAAACTCTCCATATGACCATTAGCATAGAACCATACCACATATATTGGCGCACGGGAATTTGATTATGGGTTTAGCCCTGTATACAGCCCCAGATCCCAGTCACATGTAACCTCCCATATGACCTGGCCAACATATATCATTGATGCGGATTTTGGGGTCAGCGCCCAGTCGGCTGGGCTAGCCCGCCGACCAAGGGCATGACCAAGCACTAGATACTAGGGGCCAAACAATTGGTGTGGGTGCGTGGTGTTTTATCCCGCGACCATATGGCCTGGTGCACACGATCAGGAGCCAGAATCGGAGAGGGGGTTGTGCTCAGTCTAGCACCTAGCCACATGGTGGGCGCCCATATGCCCAAGAGCGTGGAGGAAGGGGTATGCACCATTATATTTTGAAAAATTATGTTTTTTAACTATGTAATATGATTTTCTCAGCAGTTTTGAGGGATTTTGGTCATTTTTGGAGGATCTTGGGCCCTTTTTTAGGCCAGATCTTAGGGAGAATTTGGGAGGTGGTTACCAAATTTAGGCCTATATAAACCAGAGGCTCTTGAATCCATAAGGGAGGTTCATAATAGGAAAATTATGAAGAATTGTTGATCCAAAGCCATTTTTATGCAGGGAAGCCATTGAGGAGAGAACCTTTGCAAGCCATTTCTGGGAGCTCCGCTCATCCGTTTTCAGTGCCATCAGTTTTATTGGATTCTTGCGATTTGGTAGAAAACAAAAATATCATCTTGTAATCCTTTTGGCACTGTTATGATGTACTTTTAAATATTTGAATAGAAATAAGAAATCCTCAGCCACTGAGACAAAGGCCCAAAGACGTAGGCGATATTGTCGAACTCCGTTATCACTTTGGTGTTTATGGTTTACTATCCTTCATGCTTATTTCTAGATATGTATATGTTTATATGGATGCCATGTTTATTCATTAATTCTTCCTCTTTCATTCAATTCCTAAATGGTAAATTAACACATGTTTTAAAACTCAACCATTGTCGTTAAAAGATCTTTTCAGATCAAGTGGTATCAGAGCTAGTTGACATTTGGTTTTTGAGTTTGAATGATTACTAGGGAAAGGTTGAATCATGGTGAAGGTGAGCTTGTTGACGAGAATCCTGAGATTGGATTGAGAAAGAGATCTTCTCAAAGTGAGAAGATGGCATCAAAAGAGGGACTTTCTCATGATGAGAAAGAGTTTCGAAAGATTTTCTTTGCTATGTCGAAGATGATGAAGGTTCTTTATGATGATTACTTGGAACAAAAGAGACTGAATCTAGTTGAATCTTCAAAGTTCAAAAGTGAAGAAGGAGAGGATCCTCCTCAAATTCCTCCTTCACCTCCTTCTTCTCCATCGACTTCTTCTTCTTCAAGTTCAAGTTCTAAATCCACTGCAAGAAAACAATCCAATAAACATAAACATAATGAAATGTATTTACTTAAGCTTGATGTAAAGTTTGAATTACCCATGTTTGATGGTGAATTCAATGCAAAGAGATTTGACAATTGGGTTGGACAGATGGAGTTTTATTGCAGTGTGCAACAAATCAAGGATGAGGCAACTCAAATCATTTTGGTATCGCTTAGACTTGTAGGCACAACACTCATCTTGTGTCAAATAAAGTTGCAAAATGGCACGCAACAAGTGGGTAAGATATTTCCATCATGGTAAGTTTTTATTTTTTCACTTAGAAATCAATTATATCCTTTGGGTTATAAAGAGAAAGCTTTAATTGAATGGAAAGCTCTTAAACTAAGAAAAGGAAAAACAGTGCAAGAATACACACATGGTTTTCATAAAATGGCATTGATGTTAGATATTCCTTTACATACCCAAGAAACTCTTATGAAGTATATAGGAGGTTTACCTGCACATATTCGAAACACGGTATTTATGTTTGGACCTACTAATATTGATGAGGTTTCAGATCAAGCAACATACATTGAAGTAGGGAAAACATGGGTTGGTGTATCAAGGGGGTCATCTTCAAGGAAAGAGGACAAAAAGAGGTGGAATGGAAAAAAGGTAAATTTAGTGGCAAGGAAGGAAGAGAAGCCCTCTTGCAAGCATTACAAGAAAGAGGGCATGATGAGGACCATTGCTAGAAATTGCATCCCAAGAAGAGACCGAAGTGGTTCAAGGAAAGGAAAGGGAGGCAAACAGTTGCAACAACATCATGACCAACAAACTTGGAATCGAATTTAGGTGATGAATCTAAAGTCTCATTGGTTGGTTTGACAGGTAAAATTGGTGATGGATTTGATTCTAGAAGTAAAGTGTTTCATATAAGGGTCATTATGAGACATACTAAGGTCGACACATTGATAGATAGTGGATCTCAATCTAACTTGATTTTAGAGGAATTGGTTAAACGATTGGGATTAAACAGTCAGATGCATCATAAGCCTTACACACTTAAATGGATAAACAAAAACCATAAATTGCACATAACAAAGCAATGCACATTAAAGTTTGCAATTTCATCTAAGTTTGTGGACGAGGTAACATGTGATGTGGTGCCACTCAATGAATGTGGAATGGTCTTAGGAAGTCCTTATTTGTATGATCGCAAAGTGATCTTCTACAGGGAACATAATCAATATCACTTAACAAAAGCATGAAAAGAATATGTGGTACATGCTCATCATTTAAAAGCAAATCAATCTCTTCAAACAATGGAACAAATAAGAAAGGAAGATCATGCAAGCAACACACCTATAATTGTTTCAAATCAAGTAATTGATCTTAAGAAAGAATAAGAGATGATTGTAGAATGGAAGATCAATCACACTTTGCTTCAAGATAAGCTAATGTCGTGCAAGTATTACAAACATATAAGCTCATTTGCAGTCATATTTTTGATGTTATCATTAGTAATGTTGTCAACATGGATGATAGTGGCTTCAGTAAGATGTGACAAAGTACAAGTGGCTAACAATATGTTGTCAGTTATCATGGTTGTTTTACAGTTGATCTTGATGAGACAGGTGCACAGGACAGAGTTTAAAGACAAAGAACGATTCGGGTGGCCTATCCCACACTTGATGACTGGTCAATAACCTTTTGGAGGACCAAAAGTTCTTTAGTGGGGAGGTGTGATCCAGAATTAAATCTTGGGACCAAAATGGGTCCAGGAAGGCCTAAACATCAAAGTGCTCATAATGGATTCAAAATGGACATGTGGGTAGGCCTCATTGATGTGAACCCAATGCAACTTGAATTGTCTCAAACAGACATCGTATGCGAAAGATATTATGATCTGTTCATTTGGCCAAACAGGAAAAAACAATGTTGACTGTACAATCCGTACAATGATGACATGGAAGTTGACTATATAGGTCGTATAGTTCATAAAACTATACACTTGACATGGCAGATGAATGTATAGGTCATATGGTCGTACACCTAACGTGGTAGGGTGTGTTGGCACTGACATGGACAGGTGTAGATGTGGACGATTCAGATCGTGACACATGGCACCATTGCAAGGGTGACACATGGCATGCACTGACATGGAAGGTACAATTGGCATGGGCTAACATGGATAGAATGTTGACTGGGCAGACACATCAGTGGACAAATGATCGAATCTAGTTTTGACACATGGCAGATTATATGGGCGAATATTATGGTGCCACGTGGCCTGGTCTTGGGATGCCATGTGGCACCCCTCCATTGGTCGTTGGTTGTTGTGGTAAGAGATTGTTTGAGGGTCCATGGGGGTTGAACCTGTGACCTCCATGGGCAACCAAATATTTACGTAGGCCGGGCTACCAACCTGCCTACATAGTGGTTCTTACCACAATACGGCTTTATTAATATTTAAAGTTGCAAGGTTTGTAATATGGGCGTAGTAAGGGATGGGGCCTATCCCCAACCCTCAACGAAAACTCTCCATATGACCATTAACACAGAACCATACCACATATATTGGTGCGCGGGAATTTGATTATGGGTTTATCCCTATATACAACCCCGGATCTCGGTCACATGTAACCTCCCATATGACCCAACCTACATATATCGTTGATGTGGATTCTGGGGTCAGTTCCCAGTCAGTTGGGATAGCCCTCCGACCAAGGGCATGACCAAGCACTAGAGACCAGGGGCCAAACAACTGGTGTGGGTGCGTGGTGTTTTAGCCCGCGACCATATGGCCCAGTGCACACGATCAGGAGTTAGAACTAGAGAGGGGGCTATGCCCAGTCTAGCGCCTAGCCACATGGTGGGCACCCATATTCCCAAGAGCATGGAGGAAGGGGGATATGCCCTTATATTTTGAAAAATTGGGTTTTTTAACTATGTAATATGATTTTTAGTGATTTTCTCAGCAGTTTTGAGGGATTTTGGTCATTTTTGGAGGATCTTGGGCCCTTTTCGAGGCCATATCTTGGGGAGAAGTTGGGAGGTGGTTACCAACTTCAGGCCTATATAAACCAGAGGCTCTTGAAGCCATGAGGGAGGTTCAAAATAGGAAAATGTTGAAGCATTGTTGAGACAAATCCATTTTTATGTAGGGAAGCCATTGAGGATAGCACCTTTGCGGGCCATTTATGGGAGCTCCGTTCATTCGTTTTCAATGTTGTCAGTTTTTTTGGATTCTTGAGATCCGATAGAAAATGAACAGATCAATTTGTAATCCTTTTGGCACTTTTATGATGTACTTTTAAATCTTTGAACAAAACTAAGAAAGCCTCACCCACTGAGACAAAGGCCCGAAGACATAGGCGAGATTGTCGAACTCTATTATCACTTTGGTGTTTATAGTTTGATTTTCTTCATGATTATTTCCATATCTGTATATGTTTATATGGCTGCCATGTTTCTTCATTAATTCTTCCTCTTTCATTCAATTCCTAATGGTAAATTAACACATGTTTTAAAACTGAACCATTGGCGTTAAAATATCTTTTCGTTAAAATAATGGCCAATTGAATGACTGACAAGAAAGTACCACAAATTGCCCCTTCAGATTGAAAAGGGATGGACTGCAGGTTATGTCTACAAGACACTACAAATATCCCGAGGGGGGGTGGAGAAGAATACTAGAGAAGGAAAAATGAAACATGCACAGGATGAGAGGATGTGGAAAAAAAAAATTATATGTGTAGAGAAGAGTGGTATGGAGAGAGACCCTAGGAAAAAAATGTGATATCCATGGAATGAAGAACGAAATAAAAGACCGTTAAGAGAAAAGGATTAGAGACGAGAAACAGAGCACAAGAGCATGAGTGTGTCGATTAAGAAATATATCTTTCTGGAAGAAAATAGGAAGCTTTTCCAAGTTGTTGATGATCACCCTGAACAAAGATGAACTAGATTCCCTAACTGGAGCAATAATGGGCTGCAACTTGGTGCTTACTGGACAAAAATTGGCACTATAAGGGGAGGTCACCGAGGGACTGTTAAGAAAATAAGGGACTCTGTAGAGGAAATCCAGTTGAGAAACCATCTGATAAACCTTTAGAGGCCTAGATCTCAGTGGGAAGCGACAACTTATGTTGTGTCAGAGGAAGAAGGAGAGTAACCTTCTAGGATCATCACAGAATGGGAACCTTTTTGAGTCAATTTCCTTGGTTTTATCATGGCTTGGCACGGGGGTGGCATGTTGTAAGAAGTGACTATTCAACAAGGCCTAAGGTTGGGAGGAAAGGTGTCCTCTCTCAGTCAGTTGGATTGGATCATTTCCTTATCAAATACGTGTTCATCTGTATTGAATTGACTGTGAATGATTTATATGAATTATCATGAATAGAACAATTGTGTGTTAGTACATTTGAATGTTTAAATCCAAGAAACTATTTGTATACTTAAATTATGACTTGAATGAATTAAGATGAACCATATGTGATGTATACTAATGCCCAGGTAAGCCGTAAAAATGAATGATTGAATGCAATTGTTGTTCATTCAAATACCCTATATTTTCCCTATGTGGAGAGTTTGTAGATCATGTAAGGCCTTAGGATTAAGTTCAGTAGTTTTTAAAGGCTTTAGAATCATCTTGAGTCCTTGAAAGTTAGGGACCAAAGTCTTGGAGGAAATGAAATATGGCTAAGTCCTTAGAGTGGATAGTAATGATTTTGTAAACCCTATGTTGGACAACAAAGAACCATAACCATTGATCTGAATGGATCATGACCATCGATCGGTGGGAAGTCAAAGTTGTTGTGTCGAAGACATCCCTCGAATGTTGTGGAAAGGACTTCGAAAAAAAAAATTGGTGTGAGACCTTTGGAAGGAAACCTCATGTATAGTGAGAATAGCTCCAAAGAAAAGACGTTGGCATCAATCCAATATGAACCATAGATCTGGAAGCTAGAGGGATAAATTCCCAACCGTTGATCATTACAGGTCCCACTAGTAAGTTGGGAGGGTGAGAGCTGATGAGGAGTGTAAGTGCGAAGACATGTGTGAGTAGTTGATTAGTTGAATGAATGGAGCACGATTCTAGCCGACCCAACGTTGAAATTTTTCAGAATACGACTTAGATGGATTCAAAGTACTTCTTCAATAGCTTAGGAATGAAATTTCGGTAGAATGAATATATATACCATTGGTCGATGAATGGAGATAAGGCATGATAGCCATCGATATGTCGTGAGTCTTGTTTAAGTCAATAGAATGCAGTTATAACATCATGGGTGATGTGGCATGCCAGCGGAGCAATCATCTTGAGTTAGAGTGAGAGGTGTCACTTACCCACAAGTGGATGATTAGAGTGGGGTCAACTAGGTAGGAAAACCTTAGGCCCCAAATCAATCTCAATTGTCTATAAGGAGATTACGACTTACACTTATGGCCACCCATCAAGCAAAGGGGTATATTTCTCAATACCTTGATATTGGAGCAGGGAAACTACTCGAACTGTTCTAGCTCCGAATGTATGGCATCAAAAGGAGATATCCTTCGATACCATGTCTGCTAGAGGTGATTGCTGAGAGTACCAACAAAGAGTTTGAGTAATAGCGTCGATGGTCTTGCATGGAGTGGAACCTCCTCATGGTAGAATATACATTCATCACGTAGGTGCAATGTAGTCATCATGCCAGATGGAAAGTGTGTCGAGGTGTCACATGGATGCCATATGTCAATGGTATATAGGTCTACGACCAAGAAACCTTGGAAAGGCCATAAATTTCGATCTAGAGATCCGTTTTGAGCGAAATTGTCACTGTTGGAAAGTTCTTGACGAGCAGAATACAATGAGGCTTAAATAAGAGGGGATGAGATAGTTTAGGAAAGTGATAATTCCAATACCCCATCCCTTAAAAGGATACTTAAGGGTCAGGTGTGTTACATATATGTTGTGTGGTATTCCATCTAGTACATGCTAGAGTCGTGCCTCGGTTTGGTACTTTCAATATTTTCGTCTGAGCCCTTCCAAACATTTGGCCTTCTGCTTCTCCTCGTGCTTGATGATGGAGGATTCCTTAATGCATTCCTTCCAACATATATCTTCATATCGAATTCAACACCTTATGCTCTAGGACATAGATCTAGAGTCATTTTTAGTACCTTTTGGGCTTGAAGTTATCAATGGCAGGTTCCCTCACTATTGATAGTGGGAATACATCAATGTCCCCTGATCGACAGATTCTATCAGGTGTTCAACATCATCTCCTTATTGACAGTTGTTAGATTGTACTAGGTACCTTGACGCCCATTATCATTATCAATAGGTTGTATCATGTTTGTTAACGGTATACATCAATGACTAGTAATCAAACTATGTCTCACTATGTTCAACTTCAACACATATATTCACATAGTGTAGACTTGTACCACAATGGATTGTTTTGAAGATCCTGGGTGAAGTATGAGCATCACATCTTTTGTGCTCCTATCTGAGTTGTATTGATTTTACCACCCTCTTCGACATTGGTACTTGTAGAGGATCAATTTTTTCACTCCATTGGTTCTATATATCCTCTATTTGATTATGAGACATAGCTCCACTGTGTATTTATTCATGGCTATGATCTACATTTTTGCATGAATCCACCATGTATTTTCCCGTGGCTATGATTTCTAGTTCTATATATTACATGGATCCACTGTGTACATTTTTCGTGTCCATGGACATTGATTATGCTTCCATTACTCATGGATATGTAGTGTACTTAAGTTGGAGATCATGCTTACATCACTCCTGAGCATGGGCATGTTGGACTTGGGAAGGGAGTATCTTACTTTTTTCTATTGTAGGTATTGTTTCAAAATCATAATCGATCTTCAACTACTCCTACCAAGGCCCCTCCACAATCTCATGACTACTTTGTAATGTATTTCGGCCATCATTTTCTCTTATGACCTCACACATTAGGGGGAATATGTTATAGCATCATTTGACACCACATATGATCATGATGACTCATTGGCCATAGTTGCATCCATTTCCTTGCTTACATGACCAAAATCCCCCTTTTCCTCCCAAAATATACTTAAAAAATCCATTTTTTCTTGATTTATGTGACTCTCCTTAAATAAACTTGTGTACATACACACCTTTCTAGTTAGTAACCCGCATACATGTTAAATTGGCTTAAAAAAATAATAAATCTCGATATTTCGAGTGGAGTTGACTAGTTCCCTAGGTTCGTGACATCATGTAACCCGTCCATAATTACTCCAACAGTCAAAAGGGAGTATAAATTAGAGAATTGGGGTGGAGGAAAAATATACAAGAGAAATGCATCCTTATGCTGACATTTTCAGTATAGTCTTGCAAGTACCCTTTTCCCCTTTCATATGATATTGTCCTCCCCCTTTGAAAACCCTTGTTTTTAGAATTTGTGTTCTCCCTATCTTGTCAGGAAGAAAGCATTTTCCTTCCTTGGACATGTTGGAACAAAGTTTTTGATGTTTTGCTTGTCATATATGGCCTTGGGTGGAGGAAATTGGAGACCAGTTTCAGGACCATGCCACAATGGTTACATGTTGTAACCAACTTCTATGCTTTTAATAGTTAAAATATCTCATTCTCATCTAGTTCTATTTGTTGATTCACACTTTTAATGATATTATTTATATCTTGTTTTGAATCTATTATGCAAATTGAAATGATCATGTTTTGTTAGTTATCATATAACTACATATTTGTAGTTGTTTGTCTCTTTGTTTGCAGAAGTTTTTAGATGATTATTGTGCAAGAGTTCTAGAGAAAACGTTCTTGAGCGTGATCAAGTTCAAACATTGGATTCTAGGTTTGTTCTCTTTTCCATCCTTTGAAAGTTAGTTATTGCAAAGTAGTTACTTTTAATTAACTACCTGATTTGATTCTGAGAGGTATTTTAGGGTACCTCTCTGTTGTGTCCTTGAACCATAGCCATATGATTTAGTTTTCTATAACAAGAATTTATGCAGCCTTGGACAACAAGCAAGATGAATTTTAGTCTCACATGATTGAAGTGGAAGGTAAGCTCCATGATCTACCTATAGATGTTTTAATTTATTCAAGAGCTAGCCATAGTTACATTGATCCTAATATTGTTGAGATATTTCATTTGAAAAGAAGAAATCTTGGGAAATCTTGGCTAGTTGAGTTAGATATAGGAGCTAAAAGAAGAATCAACGAGTTAGTTGAGGATTGTCCAATGAACATGATTGGACTAAGTACCAAGGCGGATTTGAACATCATACCTTTGGGATCATATGATTTCCTAATTGGTATAGATTGGTTAGATAAACATCATGCTTTCCTGGATTGTTATAAAAAGGATTTCACTTGTTTTGATGAAGGAGGGAACTTGAGAACAATTCAGGGTATTCCAAGGGAAGTATTTATCATAGAGATTTCAACCTTGCAACTGAAAATAAGCTTCAGGAAAGGATGCCAAATATATGTAGCCCATATGGGAGAGGCGACTAAGGATAATGTGCCAAGTTTTAAGGACCATCCAGTCTTGAAATAATTTGAATATGTATTTATAGAAATACCAGGGTTTCCACCAAAGAGAGATATATATTTCTCCATCAATTTGATGCCTAGATATTCCCCAATGTCCAAGACTCCTTATAGGAAGAGTACACTAGCGTTGAAGGAATTAAAAATGTAGCTTGAAGAGATTTTGAAGAAGGGGTATATATTCCCAAGTGTGTCACCTTGGGGTGCCCCAATGTTATTTGTGAAGAAAAGGGATGGAACCTTGAGTTTGTGCATTGATTTCAAACAACTAAACAAGGTGTCTATGAAGAACAAGTATCCTTTCCCAAGGATAGACGATATTTTTGATCAGTTGAAACATGAAAATATATTCTCCAAGATTGACCTCAGTTTAGGATACCATCAAGTGAGAATTAAAGAAGAGGATATCAACAAGACAACATTTAGAACAAGGTAAGGCCATTATGAGTTTACAGTGGTACCATTTGGGTTGTTAAATGCACCAACTGTCTTCATGTGTTTGATGAATGGTATTTTAAAACATTACTTGGATAAGTTTTTCATTGTCTTCTTGGATGACATAGTTATCTACTCTAAGTCTGAAGAAGAGCATGAGAAACACTTGAGGATGGTGCTATAAGTATTAAGGGAACATCAACTGTATGCTAAGCTCAGGAAGTGCTCATTTGATCAGAGGAAAATTCACTATCTAGGCCATATCATCTCAGAGAAAGGGATAGCATTGGATCCTGAGAAGATAAGATCCATTGAAGGATGGTCAACACCTAAGAATTTCTCATAGGTGAGATTAATCATGGGACTTGCAGGTTATTATAGAATGTTTTTTTAAGGTTTTTCAAGGATTGCACATCCAATCACTTCCTTGCAAAAGAAGGGTGTGAAGTTTGACTGGACCTCTCAATGTGAGGAAAAATTTCAACACTTGAAGAATTTATTGACAAGTGCAATAATATAGAATATTGTTGATCCAAATGAATATTTCATTGTGTGCACCGATGCTAGCAAGGAAGGGTTTGAATGAGTACTTAGCCAAAATGGGCATGTGATATGCTATGAGTCAAGGAAGTTTGAGGAACATGAGAGGAACTATGTAACTCATGATTTAGAATTTGCACCCATAGTTCATGCCTTGGATATGTGGAGGAATTATCTTATGGGAAAAATATTTGAGTCGAGGACAAACTGTAGCGGTTTGAATTATTTGTTTGGATAGCCAACTTTGAATGCTAGGAAAATCATATGGTTGGAATTCCTTAGTGAGTATGAATTTGATATAAAGAATGTCAAAGGAAAGGAGAACAAGGTGGTTGATGCAATCAATAGAAGGGTCCATGAAATTCATTCTACAACCATTAGCATGTACAAATATGATTTGAAAGACATAATTTTGGAAGCTGCAAAATTAGACCAACATTATTTGGAAACCAAAGAAAAATTACAACGAGGTAATTTGTTGCAGAAAACTAAAACTTATGAGCTGAGAGAGGATGGAATCCTCATGTACAGGGGAAAATTTCATGTCCCTAAACCTCAGGAGCTGAAAAATATGGTGTTGAGAGAGATGTATAATGTGCCTTATCTTGGGAACCTAGGTTACCAGAAAAACATTGCAATTGTAAAGAGCCAGTATTTTTGGCCTGGTATGAAGAAAGAAGTGGTTGAGTATATTGCTAGATGTCTATAATGTCAGAAGGTCAAGGCTGGTTACAAACATCTAGTTGGACTTCTAGAACCTTTTCCCATTTCTGAGTGGAAATGGGAAGTGGTGACAATTGATTTTTATCACCAAGCTGCCCTGAACAATGAAGCAACATGATTCCATCATGGTGGTGGTGGATAAGCTAACTAAAGTTGTTGATTTTATTCCATTGAAGTTAACTCACAAAGAAACAAAATTGCAGAGATTTACACGAGAAATTGCTAAGCTACATGGCATACCTAAGGAAATTGTTTTTGATAGGGATCCAAAGTTCACATCCAACTTTTGGAATGGATTATTTAAAGTATTTGGGACAAATATGAATTTGAGCACATCATATCACCCATAATCATATGGGAAAACAAAGAGGGTCAATCAGGTGATTGAGTATATGTTGAGGATGTATGTGATGGATAAACCATCAAACTAGGAATATTATTTACATCTAGTTGAATTTTCTTATAATAATGGGTATCAAACATCTTTAAAGATGATCCCATTTGAAGCATTATATGGCAGAAAGTGCAACATGCCAGTGAGCTGGAACAACCCAATAGATAGAGAAATGGTCAAGACAAAATTAATCAAAGAAATGGAAGAGAAGATGGTAAAAATAAACAAAAATTTAAAGGATGCTCAGGACAGGAAGAATAGTTATGCAAACAAGGGGACAACTCAGAAAGAATTTAAAGTGGGCAAGCATGTCTTCTTGAAAGTGAAAGCTAAGAAGAGTTCACTAAAATATGGGACCTGCCCAAAGTTAGAAGGAATATATTGTGGACCATTTGAGATCCTGGAAATGATTGGTCATGTTGCATACATGCTTGCACTTCCTACATCCATGTGCATTCATAATGTGTTTCATGTGTGTTAGCTTAAAAAGTATGTGTCTGATGCTAATCATGTAATTGATTGGAATGTGATTTAGGTTGAGCAAGAAGGCGACTTTTGAGTTCAGCTGGTATGCATACTAGACAAGAAATTCAAGCTACTCTGGAATCAAGAAATAGGGAGGGTAAAGGTATAGTGTACCTATTATGTTCCTGGAGACGTGACATGCATGAAGATACCATGCGGGAAGAGTACCCACATATTTTTGGATATTTTTGAATAATTTTGTTGTACATGTGTATATAAAGCATCGAGGACAATGCATAAATAAGGGGGAGGGGAATGTGATACCCCTAGGTTGAACCCTAAGTTCTAAATGTACATATGCTTGTGTGTGTGTGTGTGTGTGTGTGTGTGTGTGTGTGTGTGTGTGTGTGTGTGTATTGAGGCCAAAGTGCCTATGTGATTTAGGCCAGCGAGCCTAAAAAAATATAATATGAAATCACACTCATTTTTATTAATAAAATACATCACTGTTGCAAACCAATTTATATGAAAGATATTGGGGGGCTAGGACTCCACGGGAGGGAAAGGGGGGCTAAGGGCTTAAACAAAAGAGGCTAAGTCCAGGGGGCTTAAGCCAAGGAATAAAATAATATTATTCCTAAGACATAGCTTTATGATATAATTTATCCTAAGTTCCTAAGGGAGGGGAACAAATTACCAAGTGGATTCAAAGGCATTTCTTAGAATTACAATTGTCAATATAGGAACATGAAAATATAGTGTTGGGGAATTAGTGTAATTCCCATCATTATTACAATCATTAACTCATTGTTTCTTCCATCATCTGTAACTTGGATAGGGAGTCTAGCCAGTGTAAGGAGAAGCTGGAGCTGACTGTTACGTATGAAATCCTTGGTGGTTTGGGATAAAGAAGTAGGTTGTGAGGCTTGTGGATCATTCTCTCTGGGTGAGAGGATTGGTGGGAATATATTTTTCGGTGTGCTGGGATAGTGGGTGTTGTAACTCCTTGAGAAACCTTTTGTTCCAAGTGCTACAAATATCTGAGACTTCCTAGCTGACTTGTTTTTGAATCCCTAGAAGGGAAGTGGGACAACCCAAAGGAATTTTGAGTGGAGAAGGGGGTACATCTCCTTGGGTGGGACAGATGTGGAGAATGAGAGGTCTTGAGCTAGGAACTATTGTTGGAGTGGGCACCTAGGCCTACTATTTATTGTGTTTTTTGGCATACCTTATTTTGTCTTAGGTATCCTTTTCTCTGATGGAGTCATAGCCCCAGCTCATGGGTGACCTGTTGTTGAGAGTGTATGAACAATAGTGTCTGTGGCTGAGAGGAACATCGGAGGTCTGCATGCAGTTGGTGATATATAGAAAAAGATAACTATGTTTTTATGTGTGTTTACATGTTGATGATCATGTGAATGTTTATGTTAATTATGTTTGTTGTAATTATACATAATTATGCATGGTTGTGCATGTTATTGTTAGTTCTGCATTATTGTTGCATATGCAGGGTATGGTGGTTAACAATTGGTATTTTTAGTCGATTTTAGTAATATTGGTAATGGGATTCTAGTGTGAAGATTGAATCTCCATGCACATTGGGAAATAACTATCACATGCGACACAAGGCTAGTTGCAAATGCATTGTTTGTCCTAGTGAGTTATTTCTGCATTTGGAATCAGTTTCAGAGAAGAAAATTTGTGTCACGTGACTAAGCTTGGGGTAGGGTACATTACATTGAGGTTTCAAAGAATATTTTCAGATTTGCTAGTAATGAGGGACGTTATAGTTTCATTTCAAATTTTGGTTACAATCAAAACCTTATTGTTCAATGGTGTATAATTGATGATGCCACATCCATGTGTATCATGTCCACAAATTTCTAGAAGAAATTAGGTTCTCTTAGGCTAGTCCCATCAACAATCACCCTCCATGCTTACAATGGTCATCCTTCCCAACCCAAATGACTTTACCAAAATTTCCCATTTAACTAGTAAGTAGGATTATCTTGATTAATATTGAAGTTGTAGGCACCACTTTGGATTATAATATTTTTCTTGGTCATAGTTATATGTATGATGTGAAGATGGTTTCCTCATTGGTTTCTTGCACCATAATGTTCTCCCATAATGGGAATATTGTTACCTTATATTATCTTACATAATATCATCCCAAACCACAATCTAATCTATACAATGTCTTTCCTACCCTTAAGAGAATTTAATCCATTCCCTCTTTCATAGAGGCAAATTTGAGTATCTTTAAAGACTTCACCTTTCTTAGGAATATCCTGTTCATCCAACACACATGGAATCATGCCTTTGTATCAACATCATAGGTTCACCCAACAAAAATGATCAATTATACCTTCCTCCGTTGAGATCCATAAGGCTTGAATTCCAAGAGGAGAAGGGAAGAGTAATCATGCAAATATGGCATAAATTCATAGAAGGAATATTGAAAAAAATAAAAATATAATACACCACAAAAATATAATAGAGATTTAGAAAAGGATTCTATTAATATGAACCATTAAATGAAAGGAGACTGATTTAGGGTATTTTCTTATCAACTATAACCCTCTTCTTAATGTCAGTGTTTCATGGAAACCTGCACCGGAGATCTAGCTATAGCATACACAAACAAAGCTTATCAAGAAAAGGAAGAGAGATACACAATGAAGAATGAGAATCAATGCATATTATGATCTAATCAATGAGTGAGTGATATTCACTCATATAGGCTATGACATCCTATAATTAGGAATGCATGCATAACAGTGATGGTCTAAGATTAGAAAGTCTAAAATAGAACTAGTCAGTTAACTCCCATTGAACTAGTGTGACAAAAATATAAATTTCTCCAACACCCCCCTGAACATCACTATGGGGTAAAACATGAGTCCTGGCTACTAGGCCATATTAGGTACTCATGTACAATGAAACTAATCAACAATGAATATAAGTGAGGAGAGAGGGAAAACCACGTGGGAACAAAACCCCCCCTCAAAAGATGATGGATCAAAAGAAGAAAACAACATCTGCTAGGCAACTGTGTTCTTCACTACAAGACGATCCCACAAAGTCTGAAACTTATGCTCACTAAAAGTCTTCATGAAGATGTAGAAATATTTATGGACCTGATGAATTCCTTTGGCAACCTATCGGGCCTTGTACCTCTTGATCCTGTGGACCCATATGCACCTGAAAATATTCCTTTCTAGTGGAAGTGGAACCAGATTCCAAGCCTGGTTTTGTAGGAGTGACCCATACTCCTTCTGCATGGCTGCTTGCCATAATGGATTTCCCAAAACCCTATTGTAGTTCTGTAGATTAGTAGATTGAACCATATAGCAATGCATTGGCATCACAGGTTCTGAAGCTAAAAATACATGAGAAGGATCCTCATGTTGAGATCGAGTCCTCCTCAAATCCAATGGATTCCATGCAAGGTTGCATACTTTCTGAAGTGGGGTCTGTGCCCTCTTGGGCATCTTCTGAAGCTTCGACGCTGGCTTCTTATCTGGTTGTACTACCTTCTTATTTCCATGTACAAAATCTGAGTGTATGGAATCATCTCTGATGTCTGAAACTGATGGAAGAACAAGAGTATATGCATGTCGCATTGGAGGTGCATGCAAAGTACTCTCCTTATGTGTAAGTAGAATAGAGGAGTCATCGTTAGAAAAATTAGTGAATTTATACAACCTTGACTTGTGATCCACCACACCAATTGGAAGGATGAAATTGTCATGGATGTCAATTACTGAAATTGAATCTGATCTAAATTCAACCTTTTTACCTTTCTGAGTGATCTGATAAACTGAGAGAAGATTCATAGAAAGATTTGGAACATGTAAAACATTCTCAAAACTTCCATTGTGGAGTTCCACTCTCCCTTCTCCTACTACTGCTACTGGAGTATCATCCCCCATGAGAATAGGGGGTCTTGAGCATGGACTCAAAGAAGAGAAAACTTCCTCTTTCACTGCCATATGATGGGATGCACCAAAATCTATAATCCATGAATCAGATGAAGAATTAATTGCAACAAGAGCATGATGATTAACTTTGTTAGGAGCAGGATCTCCTTCCTCCTACTTCTTTACTCCCTCTGGAATGAAGTTTCCAAGGTTGTTCTATTGAAGTTTTTGTGCCATAAGATCAATTTGTTTCTTCATGCATGTGGATTCTTCATGATTCAGTTTATTGCAGTAATTTCACTTCTTTACCTTCTTCTTATTCTTCGAATCTAAAGAATCTTTGGAACCTGAAGAATCATTAAAGGGTTTGGAATATCCCTCCTTCTTGTTTTGTTTATCCTTCCCATTCTGTTTGGATGATCCTTTTCCATCATGCATGGTGAGTGCATGTGTTTTGGGATCCTTGATGAGGCCCATATGTATGAGTTTTGTCTTATCTTGTGTGAGAGACTCAATGAACGGAGCCAATGTAGGCATTTTCCAATTTGTTCCAAAAAGACATTTGCTAGAATGGAAATTGGAGACATATATAGCGTATTCTGGTCCTAGCTTGGCCATGATTGTTAGAATAAGTTGTTTCTCTTGTGTAGACTTGTCAATACCACATTCACCCAAGCTCAAAATCAAATATTTAAATTTAGTAAATAAATATTGTATATTATCAAATCTTTTAGGGTCTAAGGTATTCAACTCTACCTCAAGCATATGACCTCACATCTCATCCTTCTTTCCAAAGAGTCCTTCCAGGGTGGTCCAAATCTTGTTTGGAGTCTTGCATGCAACAACAATAAACCATAAATAAGTGTATATTAACTCAAGAAGTAGTCATGTGACCTTATCCTTACGGTTCACCCATCTCATCTTCTCAATCGCAGATGTAGGTTCTGTTTCTGTCACCATCGTCAAATTATACAGTCCTTTCCTTCTGAGTTGGAATTCTTCCTTGGGCTTCCAATCAAAATAATTGTATGGTGTGAGGATTACCACCAAGTTTGATTGTATAATAGTTGTCCTTTCCATATCTTCCACTGTTTCTAAGAACCCCTAAAAATTTACTCTCAATCTGTAAGTGAAAAATTAAGAAATCACGATAGAAATGACACTTTAAGGGAAAATTCATATCAGTTTCAGGAGATGATCTTCCGACTTACTTTTTGAGAAAATGGTGAGGAATCTCGCCAAACGGTTGAAAACCCACTTGCATAATGGATCGATTTACTTCCCAACAGAATTGTTTCCTCAAAAAAATAATATTTTGGGAGCAATCACTATGGAAAAGTATGACCATGAATTTGCATCAGTTTTAGGAGGCTATCTTCTGGCTTACTTTCTAAGCAAATGGTGAGGAATATTGCCAAATGGTTGAAAACACACTTGCAAAATGGCTCTATTTACTTCCCACGTGAGTCATTTCCTCAAAAACTTAACATTTTGGGAGTAATCACTGTAGAAAGGTACAACCACGGATTCATATCAATCTCAGGAGGCTATCTTCCGACTTATTTTCTGAGAAAACAATGAGGAATCTTGACAAACGGTTGAAAAAACACTTGCATAATGGGTCTATTTACTCCCCAACTGAGTCGTTTCCTCAAAAACTTAATATTTTTGGAGAAATCACTGTTGAAAGGTACAACCACGGATTTAGCTAGATGAAACTCCGATTTTCCTTATTCTTTGGCTTGTCTGGCTTGATCCAAGAAGTGTAGCTTTGATGCCATATCATTATTTCATGGCAACCTACACAAGAGATCTAGCTAAAGCATACACAAACAAAGCTTATCAAGAAAAGGAAGAGAGATACACAATGACGAATAAGAATCAATGCATATTATGATCTAATCAATGAGTGAGTGATCTTCACTCATATAGGCTATGACATCCTATAATTAGGAATGCATGCATAATAGTGATGGTATACGATTAGAAAGTATAAAATAGAACTAGTAAGTTAACTCCCACTGAACTAGTGTGCCGAAAATAGAAATTTCTCCAACACTTAATTCCTTTTATAATGGTGTATTTGTTGGATTACTGAGAGGGGGGATGAATCAATAATAGAGATTTTTAATCCTTTTAACCATAGTATGCAAGTGTTATTTATCTTTATGATCAATATAGCATTATCATCCAATACATGCAGAGTAAATAAACCATGAACAAATGAACAATCATACACATACACAGTACACCAATATTCTTATGTGGAAACCCAATGCCGGAGAAAACCACATAATGTTTTTTCTTATTTGTCTTTAAGAATTACATTCATTAGAAGCACCAACTTCCTTTGTTTTCCAGCTGCAACTGGAAGGAGGCTCCAACCCCCTATTTTCAAGATACAACCCGAGGGAAGATCCAACTCCCCAATTCTCTAGCTACAACCAAAAGGAGGCTACAACCCCCTATGTTCTCCAGATACAATCAAAAGGTGGCTACAACCACCTATCCTTTCCCCGTCCAACCGCCCTGAAATATAAGTGTCAAATGTAGAAACTGGATATGTCACTCTCACAACATGTTCTATCAGATATGTCACTAAGAAACCTATCACTGTATACTGATCAACCATTCTGATCTGATCACATATACCTCAAACACTATAACACAAGTATGTACCTCAAACCATGTGTTAGAACCTCATTGTTATACAACCTCTATTTGTACCAATAACTTCATTATATTTGCCTCAGATCAACTCTACAGCAAGACCTAAACTTCCAAGAGGGCATCCAACAGATTTACAAGGAAAACTCTCAACCAGATTTATAAATTCAACACTACACATATGAAAACCATGTCAGACAGATGGATTAGGTTGATTGACATTTGGTATGGATTGTTGGTTTTCATTGATGTCAACCATTGGAGAGTGATATTGTAAATTGATTTCAACCCTTGGAGAAAGTCTGGTAACAAATTTCGGTAGCACAAAGGTTTGGGTAATGGACCCAAGGTTGTTTCATGTATAATGGTATGAGTTTTAATATATTTTAAGGTAATACTATTCTATATGGATAGTACATGTCATTCCATTTCCAGTGGTATGTGGAACGTCACATAACTCCTCACGGTTAGAGAGTTATGGCCATGAGAAGTTGGAGAACCTAGGTTTGGGTAATGGACCCAAGTTTGTTTGATGGATAATGGTATGCGTTTTGATATATTTGTAGACAAGAATATTCTAGATGGATATTACATGTCATGTCATTTCCAGTGGTATGTGTAACGTCACATAATTCCTCACGGTTAGAGAGTTATGGCCATGTGAAGTTGGAGAACCCTCATGAGTCATCTAGAAGCCCCAAAAGGTCAAAGTAGTCAAAGTGGTTTAAGGGATTTTAGAAGGTAAATAATATAGTGAAGTAATGAGTGTAGTATAATTCAAAGTGAATACAAAAGAAATTATTTAAATAATAAAGTTAATGGAGAAATTACTAAGTGGACAAGTGGTTAGAAGTGGGTCATTCCTAAAATAAGGAAAGTGGTTTAAGATGGTTAGAAGGTAACCCCTTGAGGTAAAGTGAAGTGATGAGTGTACTATAATTCAAAGTGGATACAAAATAAAAATTTTAAATAATAAATTTAATGGAGAAATTACTAATTGAACAAGTGGTTAGAAGTGGGTTAACCCTAAAATAAGGAAAGTGAGTTAAGATGGTTAAAAGGTAACCCCTTGAGGAGGCTACATGAAAGTATAAATAAAAGGCAAGGATCTCTCATTTTAAACACACTTGAGAATATTGAATATATACAGGTGACCAAGGTAACCAAAGGATATCTAAGCTGAATTTCAGAGCGAAGATGAAGTAAAGAAGGTTGAAATTCAAGGGATGATAAATTCTTTTGATGATGCCTTCTAAGGTATGTTATTTACAGGTCATCTCACCATTTTCGCAATAACGTTTTTTATAGAATTATTCAGACCATGAAATTGGGATGTCGTTGGGAAAACATATCCAAGTAGTTGTGGTACAAATTTTAGCTTGTGGGTCGTTCCAGTTTTGGAGTTACACTCCGTGGAAAATAGGGTTTGTGACTAGTCCTGAAACTAGTCTAAAATAGGTGTTTCGGATAAAAATGTCATAAATTATTCATAACAGATCCAAATTCAGTAAGAAAAAATGTGTAGGTTAGAGTATAGTCTGTAGTAGTCTGTGTACAATTTTTAGATCCATGCAACAAATATTCCATGCGGGGCATGCTCTACAAGTTCTCTCTCTAGAATAAACCAAAATTCAACAAGGTATGTCATTTTTTCTATAAATCCTTTTATGAGAGGTTCCAAGTAGTGACACCTGGAGGAATTGCATAAAACACACTGACGAAAATTGTGTACTATTTTCATATTTTTTTCACTACAGGTACACAATTATGTTTATTTCAAGTTAGGGTTGTTGACTAATCCAAAACTAGCCATGGGAGACTAAAGTAAAGTTTGATGAGAATGTTAGTCTCTTGTTGTTAAAGTTAAGGAAGGTTTGTAGTTATGTGATCGTATACACTAGGTCTATTACAGAGTTACAAATCAGATTTGGATGATGAAATTGATGAGGGCTTTTGGTTGAGGTACATGTTGGGTACATGGTTGAGACAGGTAGTTGATGAGTTGGCACATACATGAGGTGTATAGTTGATGATGTTGGTACATCTTGATGAGTCATAGTTGATGAGTAGTTGATACATGATTGGTACATACTTGGTACATGGTTGGAGGCACTTGTTAGTAGTATTGTTGACACATGGTTTATGGATGATGTAGCATACTTGTATTGGTATATTATTAGAAGTACATATTGATCTTGGTGATGATTATGAGTTGTTGTGTTATGCTTGGTTGATGCACATATTTGAGAGTTGTCTTGGTGATTGATCTTGGTGAGTAGATCTGATTTGGTTGATAAGATTGATGACATTTTATTGTGATAGTTTTTTTGGACAGATTGTTGTGACAAGTTATTCATACAATTTTGATGCACTTGTTCATGGTACAGGTTGAGGTACAAGTTGGTGCATGGTTGATGCACTTGTTCATGGTATAGGTTGAGGTATAGGTTGGTGCATGGTTGATGCAATTTCTTATGGTACATGTTTATTACAGGTTATTTGGTACAGGTTGGTGCATGGTTGATGCACCTCTTTATGGTACATGTTGATTATAGGTTGATGCATGGTTCAGGTTATTGGTACAGGTTGTTTGGTGTAGGTTGATTGGTATAGTTTTACAACAGTATATCTCACAGTGATAGTGTAACAATAGTTCCATCATTGTACTTATACATCAGGGCGGTTGGATGGGGTAAGGACAGGTGGTTGTAGCCACCTTTCGGTTGTAGCTGGAGAACATAGGGGGTTGTAGCCTCCTTTTGGTTGTAGCCAAAAAATTGGGGAGTTTCATCTTCCCTCAGGTTGTAGCCTAAGAAACTAGGGGGTTGGAGCCTCCTTCCAGTTGCAACTGGAAAACAAAAGAATTTGGTGCTTCCAATGAATGTAATTCTTAAAGACATATAATGAAAAGCATTCTGTGCTTTTCTCTTTCTTTGGGTTTCCACGTAAAACACTGGTGTACTGTGTATGTGTGTGATAGCTCATTTGTTCATTGTTTATTTACTTTGCAACTATTGGATGATATTTCTACATTGATATAACACTTGCATTTTATGGTGAAAAAAAGGATTAAATTGCTATATTATTGATTCACCCCCCCTCTCAGTAATCCAACAATTTTTATCAGAGTCGGTTCCTTCAGGAAACGGGTTAACCACTGGAAGGAGATCATGGATTATTCTAAGAATTTGGTACCAATGTTTAATGATCAGAATGGTTTTAAGTATGATATGTGGAGAAAAAGGACGAAAGTATTTTTATAGGTGCATGGACATTATATTTGGCTATCAGTTGTTACATGATATGATAGTTCAAAAAGGGAAAAGACAACAGCCAAGAAGGAATTGAAGAAGAATAACAAAATAGCAACGGATTTCATCTAGGAAGGATTACCTAATCTGGTAAGAGAAAAGGTTGGTAAAGGTTCATCAGCCAAAGAACTTTGGGATAAGTTACATGACATATATTCTTCACCCATCACAGATTCAGAAAATTCCAAAGAATATGCAGACATAGATCAAGAAGAATTATGTTCACCATGTCAAACAGATTCATAAGATGAAGAGTACATAATCACTAGAGGTATGTTTTTTTTCTTTAATTGTGAAAAACATAGACATCTTGAAATAGAATTCCATGAAGAAAATGAGATAGAAAAATTAATTGAAAAGGAAGAGAATTATGAAGCAAAATTGATTAGTGCTTTAGATGAACTAAGAGAAAAAACAAGTCACTCAAGAAAGAATTGATGAAACAAAATGAAAGTGTTCACATTTTTTAAGAAGCCCAACAGGTCATCGAGAACTTAATAACTCAGCTAGAAGAAGCCAGAAATATCGAAGAAAATATTGAATATCAAAAGAAGTATTTGGAAGCCAACATAGAAGCACAGAAGGAAGAAGAAGAAATGAGAGAGAAGATATTGGCATATCATCTTAAGGAAATAACTAACGATCTAAGCCATCTTGAGGAAGAGTTTGGTCAAGAAGAGAAAGGACTTGAAGAAGCAATAATCACATTAAAAATTCATCTTGAAGAAAAGAAAAGAACAGAAGAAGTCATGAAGTCTCAGATAATGAAGAAAGAAGAAGAGGTTGAGAAGCTTGAAGAATAATTTGTCACATTGAGAATTAAAATCGTCAAGCTCAACAAGAACATTGAAGAGATAGAAACATCCACATCATTTATAAAGAATGAATAGAAGCACTCAAGGTTTCTAGAAAAGAAGAATGAAAAAAATATAAAGAGTTATGCAGAAGTACTCAAAGGAAGGAATCATGGTCAACTAGAATCTAAGAAAACTATTGAGGATACATATTCAAGAAGACCATTCATGTTCAAGCCACAAAGAAGCTTCAATCATGATCATGATCAGTCAAAGTAAAAATTTAGAAGGAATACACCACAAAGAAGATCATTCACTCCCAGGTATGCAAATTTCATTTATGGTCATTGTTTTTGTTGTACTAATTTTGTACATAAGGTTGCATATTGCAGGGATTATAAAAGAAATGTTCAAGCAAGAAGTGCATATGTGGCCCCATGTAACATTGAATGTTACAAATGTCATAACTATGGACACATAGCTAATGATTGTAGAATCATGATCGATACTTCCATGAAAGATAACACTGATATCAGATATAAGAAAATATGGATAAGAAAACACGAAGAACAAGTGAACGCAGACCAAGTCCCAGAGATCACAAGATTGGAAATAAAACGAGATGAAGAAAATTCTACAAAGAAAAAGAAAGATGTCAGATACATAAAGGTTTGGAAAATTACTGAAAGAAAAGAAGGGCAGGTAAATAAGGAACATGTTCAAGAGATTGTACTTTTAGGGATTGTAGTGAAAGATGAATCCACAGACAAAAAGAAAAAATTCAGATCTCAGAGAGATTATGAATCTACCAATGAAGATGATGATGAATCTACCAATGAAGATGATGATGAATACATATCAGAGCAGGAATTGTTCTGAGCCATCCGTCTTAGAGACTCCCAGGTAATATGAATATTAGACAGGGGGATTCTATTCAATAGATGTGACAGACCAAAGAACCATCCTTCGAACAACTTGTAGAGTTTGAGAAGAAAAATCCAGAGCAGTCAGTTAGCAGAAGTACAATTTGATGGATTAATCAAGACTTCATGATAGTATAGTGATAAATGGGTCAACATTATGGACAATTGTGCAAGTAGAGTCTTGGACAATATGGACGAGAGCATAGATTCATAGATTCATTCAAAGAGTGGTTTATATGCAAAGGAACATTATCATAATGAATGATAATTACAGAAGAAATGGCTCAAACAATGCTAATGGATTCCAAATTGATAGATATTTTTTGGACACATACAATGCATACAATTGTTCACATTCAAAATAGAGTAATCCTCATAAACAACAATGACAAAAATCCCTACGAAATATAGAAAGTAAGTGCAGACAACAACCTCTACATCAAGGTAACTCAAGGTAGTATTTTATTAATTGAAATTTATGTTGATGATATTTTTTTAGAAGTACTAATGACATGTTAAGCCATAAATTTGCAAAGGATATGCAGAATGAATTTGAAATGTCATTACTTGGAGAACTATCCTTCTTTATGGGTCTTCAGATATGTCAAAGAAACCAAGGAATTTTTATTTCTCAAACTAAGTATATCAGAGAAATGCTAAATAGGTTTGGAAAGGAAGATTGCAAACCAATTACCACTCCTATGCAAACCAGTTGCAAGTTGAGAAAAGATGATGATTCAAAGTCTACAGGCCTAAGGCAATACATGTCAATGATTGGTAGCTTACTATATGTGACATCTAGACCAGATGTAATGAAGGCAGTTGGACAGGTGGCACGATTTCAATCAACACCAAAGGAATCACATGTCGTAGTAGTAAAGAGGATTTTCATATATCTCAAAGGAATATAAGAGTTTGGATTATGGTATCCAAAAGGAAAGGATCTATCACTTATTGCCTACACAGATGCAGATTGGGCAAGTTGCATTGATGACCGATGAAGCACCAGTGGAGAAAAGTTCTACTTGGGTGAGTGTTTAGTATCTTGTCTAACCAATAAACAATCATCAACATCCTTATCTACAGTCGATGCAAAGTATATTGTAGCAACAACATATTGTACACAGGTTCTATGGATGAAACAAACTTTGACAGATATACAGGTTGAGTATGATGATCCCATTCCAATCTACTGTGATAATACAAGCGCCATCAATATCTCAAAGAACTCGGTGATGCACTCCAAGACGAAGAACATTCCAATCAAGTATCATTTTCTACGGGAACGGGTTGCAGAGAAGAACATCAGAGTTGAATATGTGGGCACAAAAGAATAAGTGACATACATCTTTAAAAAATCGCTCCCATGGGAAACCTTTGAGTATCTTTGCCAAAGACTAGGAGTAATTTCTACTCCAAAATGAATGCTTTTGAACGCTTATCTTATATGTCTTATATGTACACGAGGAAACACCATAAATAGGTCAATTCAGGTTGGGAGTGTTGGATCATGTTGTCATTGATGCCAATAGTTTGATTGATTGATGTCAAGTGATTAATTGATGTCAAAGGATTGGTTGATTGATGATTGATGTAATATAATATGTATTTTCCTTGATGAGAATGCATAGATGAATATGGATCAATGAGTTGTCATTGATATGATGAAGATGGATCAATGAGTTGTCATTGATACATGATGAAGATGGATCATTGTGGTTTCATTGGTATATGATGCATTGTTGGAAAAATGCATAGATGACTCATTATTGTCTTATCATGGTTGATAAGGTGCATAATGGATGAACTCCAAAGTGGTCCCCTTATGGTGAAAGTCCTCACGGGAAGACGCTTTGCGGATTGAGTTATCCTAGAAGAATGGTTGGAGGACCCTTGCTCTCACTATTTTCTTATCATGATTGATAAGGTGCACAAATGGATGAACTCCAAAGTGGTCCCCTTATGGTGAAAGCCCTCACGGGAAGACGCTTTACGGATTGAGTTAGCCTAGAAGAATGGTTGGAGGACCCATGCTTGTATGTGGAATAATGAGATGAAGATCAAGGAAATTGTTGGTGAAACTATCCTAGATGGATAGTGCTTGCCATACCATTTTCAGTGGTATGTGGAATGTCACATAACTCCTCATGGTTTGAGAGTTATGACCTTACGAAGATGAAGGACCCTCACATGAAGGCTTGAAGCCCCTAAGGTCAAAGAAGTCAATGTGACCTAAAAGAAGAAATCATTATTTAAATGATAAAGTAAAGTGACAAAGTCAAGGTGGATTATTTAAATAATAAAGAGAAGTGACAAAATCAAGAAATGATAAAGTAAGGTGACAAAATCAAG
>ML805956.1:211365-236750 GCA_009831015.1 Picea engelmannii | reverse complement strand
ATTGTATGGTAGATGTCATAGATTTGAATGGCCCCTACTATAAATAAATATAGCATAAGGTACCTCTTAATGAAAAGTATGAATTTTAAGTCATATAGTTATTTATCTTTATTATTATTATTTTTTATTGTACTTTTATTTTATTTATTATTTATTAGATTTATAATTTATGTATATAATAGCCTAAATCAACAACCATCCACTCTAGAAGTGGAAATCATGAAGGTAGATGTCTTGTCAAAATGAGTTTTGAGGTGGAGCAAGGTTTGAAAACAAAGTTCCTAGACTTTCATAGGAATTGTTAAGTGATAAAGCAAATATCAAGTGGAAGAATGTTGAGATTATGGAATTGAAATCGCAAATAGAAGAAAGAAATATAATAATTAATGATTATGATAAACAATTGGTTGAAAGGGACAAAATTATAGTTGAAGTGGTTGAAAGGGACAAAATTATAGTTGAAGGTATTCAAAGAATTGAGAGGACCTAAAGAAGTCCTTAGATGAAGTTGAAAATAAAGTAGATGGAAATAAGTTTTTGGTTGGAGAAAAACTTGTAATTTGGGATCATAATATAATGATAATGGATAAGTTGAGTGCTCATTTTGATGCCATACAACAAACCAAAGCTTTATCATAGAAAACACAAATTGAAATTAGCAAAGCCTAGACACAATTAGTGGATAAAGCACAAGTGACATAAGAGGTAATGAAGTTTTTATGAAGAGGAACTTGATATTGACAACGCAAAACAAATGGAATTTAGTGAGTCGAGTACATGACCAGTGTTTCATATAAAAGTTTAACCCTTCAATTAAATTGGGATTACCTTCTCCATGAACGAATGATAATTGGTTTTACATCCTTGAGATATACAAAAATGAATTAATTAAGAAAATAAACAATGTTGAATAGTTCCATGATGTTAGGGAAAATTAAACTTTGATAAATTATCTCTTGATTTTAGGCTTATGAATAATGTTGTGCATCATAGTCTATCACCTATTTCTTTTTATCTCTTTATTGAATTGGATATTTAGAATTATGAATAATGTTGTACATCAGAGTCTATCACCTATTTGTTTTTATCTCTTTAATGAATTGGATATTGTTGGAAGAAAGATGAATGAGGCCAAATATCAGGAAGGAAATGAATGGATTGAATAGCAAGATTCCAAATAAAATATCATGAAAAATGGCTAAGTTCAAATATCGTGAAGGAAATGAATGGATTAAATAGCAATATTCGTGCAAAATGAGGTGAAATGAATCTGATCCTTGATTTTAAAACATTCACTCTTCACTATTTTTAAAAAATATAGTTGTTTTTGAAGAACAACTAGGGTTCATATGAATAAAAGAAAGAAAGAAGAAAAAAAAAGGATTTTCTTTTGTTATTCAATCGCTCATAGTGTAGAATAATGTACATCTCAGAGTTTTGACAAAGTTTTATTTAATAGTTCTTATGAGTTTATAGAGGATTCAACCCTCAATCAACCATTTTTGCTGAAATTTATTCTTTATTTGATCTAAGTTTTCTTTATTTTCTATTGATATGTTAGATATTTTTAAAACTTCAAACAATAGTATGCATTTAACAAAGGAAGAAGTTTTTTCTTTAGATGACATAGAATTCGGGGTTAAGTGGCTTGCAAATGGAAAAGCTAAGGACATTGAAGGCTACCAAGCTGAAATTTTTAAAATCAGAAGGCCTATCCTTATCCCTCACATACACACGATCTTCAATTTAGCAGTCAAGCAGGGCTTCCCTAAACCCTGGATGCAAAGCCTCATTGTTCCTATTTTTAAAAATGGGAATAGAAACATTCCCTCTAATTATAGGACCATTATGACTAGCCCGATTTTAGCCAAGCTTTATGGAATTATTTTGGAAAAGAAGATTAGCCTTTGGCTAGAAAGTCACAGTAAAATATCTAAAGGCAAGGTCTGGTTTAGGAGATATCATTCAATTGTGGACCATCTTGTTACCTTTAGGATCATTGCAGAGGAGTTCCACAATACCAAAACCAACCTTTTTTGTTGTTTTGTTGACTTTAGAAAAGATTTTGACATGGTTCCTAGGAAAAACCTTTGGAATAGGTTGGAAGAGATAAAAGTGTCTCTTGAGCTGAGGGTTGTTGCAACAAGGATGTATGAGAACGTTATTGCTAAGTTTAAAAACATTGAGGGCTAGTCAAAAGAGATTAACTGCAATATTGGAATCAAACAAGGTTGTCCCTTGTCCCCTACCCTTTTTGGCATATACATTGACAAGTTAGAAGATTGCTTGGAAAAAGCAGGTTGTGTCAATCCTACTCTCACTGGTATAGTCATCAATCTTCTTCTTTATGCCGATGATATTGTTCTTATGGCAAGGAGTCCCCATGATCTTGAAAACCAAATAAGAATCCTCAAGAATTTTTTCTCCAATATGGGTATGATTGTTAATACTGATAAGACTAAGGTCATGATTATTAAATCCAATAAGATCACTTATGATACCTTCGTATATGACAACAACAACTTGGAGGAAGTGACTTCATACACATATCTTGGAATTCATATTCACCACAAGCTCAATTGGAATTATAGCATTGAGAAAAGGATTATTGGGGGATGGAAAGCTTATTATGGGCTTGAAAACAATTGTAAATCACTTGATCTTTGGAGTTGTGATAAGAAGAAACTCCTCTTTGAGACTCTTGTTACACTTGTTATTCTTTATGGATGTGAAGTCTGGGGCTGTAGTATCTCTCATGAATCCTGAAGAAAGATAGAGAAAATACAAAAAAAAATTATAACCTATAATCTCAAAATTAAAGAAAATATGTCATATCCCATCCTCCTCTTAGAAACAAGCCTCTCCCCCATTGAGAGCATGGCTATGGCTAGATACCTAATGTATAAGAACAAGTTAAACAACATGGAAGACAAGAGGATTCCTAAAATTGCTTCAAAATCGAGTCATAACCACCATCGACTCAAGCGAGGATGGCATAAAGATGCCCGAGCTTAGCTAAACTATTGGGGATTCATGGAAGACACCATTTTGCAGAATAAAGATACTAATTAAAAAATCGTCAAATCAAAATTTAAGGATAAAATGTGGTGTGATAAAGAGTTAGAGAAAAAAAGAAAATTAAGGTATTATAAGGATGTAATCAACCCTAATCTAGAAGATCAAAATTATCTATGTGTTTTTCCAAGTGTAAAGAAAAAAATAAGCATTGCTAATATACAAACAAATTCTCATGAGCTCCATAGTGAAAATGGCGTTGGTCAATTCTTAAAACGCCATGGGATGAAAGAGTGTGTCACCTTTGTGACACTAAGAAGGTTGAAGATGAAAAGCACTTTCTCTTAGAATGTCCAGCCTATACCCATATTAGATCTCATTTTCAAAATATTTGTCACACTACTAACCTTCCTAACCTCTTAACTCAACAAAAGTATGGTGATCTTGGAAAGCTTCTCTTAATGCTTTTTGAGCACAGAAACAATATTCTAAATAATCACAAGTAATCACTTGCCCTCTTAAGGTCCAATAGACCAATTCAGTCTTAGTGGACGTTAATCATCATTATCATCATCATCAACATATGTTGTTTCTTGTATTGTATGTTGAAGGTATTGAATTTTATATTCATAATTATAATAAACAAATAAATGTTTTCTTTGATTTAACATTTGTGCTATATTATTTTGAATTCTATTTTTTTTTTCAATGATTTAAATAATTGGTGAATAGAAATAAGGTGCCTTTGGTGTGCAAGGAAAGTTGTTATTTTTTTGTCTTTATTTTCATTAAATTTTTTTTAAATGAATTCTTTTCTTCTTTAAATTAATTAGTTTGGACTTATTGAGAAATATTTTATTTCTTCAAGTTGATTGGATAATCCTTTATTCATTTATTTATTTATTTTTATTTGAAGGCTACCCCTATTGTTATTGAATTCCTTCATGATACCTTAAATTATGGAGGTCACTCTTCCTTTGCCACGAAAGTCTCAATTAACCAGAATTAAAATACCTCTAACATATTTTAAATTTTTTGGTTGTGCTTCTTAAGTTCATGTTCCAAAGGAGAAAAAAAAGTAAGTTAGACAATAAAGAAGAAAATGTAGCTTTGGAACCTGTATACAACAAACATTGTTTATCATAAAAATGTAATCTTGATTAAAAAAATGTCATGTGTCATGCTAATGAACTAAGTTGAGAAAATAAAAATGAGATCCCATTAATATCACTTCAAATAAAAATTAATATAACTCCATCTTAATCTCAAGTTTTTATGCATCTAAAATTAATATCACTTCAAATAAAAATTAATGTAACTCCATCTTAATCTCAAGTTTTTATGCATCTAAAATTAAAATAAATCTATATTATTGCTAATTTAAATGAAAAACATCAAATATGTGTAACCATATTTTGAGCTTGTTCGTGTGCACATGGACTATTTGCTATGTTCATCGTTGTATTTGCTTGCATGCAATACATAACACACCAAATCACTTGAAAAATTAAAACTTTGTATAAGGACCATATAGTGGCATAGGTTCTACTAATTTACAAGGAATATTTGAAGTTTATTTGGACATACGACAAAACATGAGTTGAGTTTGATATCATCTTTGTAAGAACTTCACCATCTCGTTGCTTTGCTGTGACATTTTAGTTGTTTCATCTACTCCAAACCAAATCTTTTCTCTGTAATTAGCCACACAATTAGCACACTAGAATAGCTGCCAATAATGAAGTGTTATACTACTTCAAACAAATTTGAGTATACGAACAAACAAATTTTTGCAGAGCACACTTGAGAGCTTCTCTAGTGACGGCGTCCGGTGTTTCTAAAGCCTGTAAAAAACAAACGATATAATTAGTAACATTACACGTATTTGTGTCATTGCACCAGATAAGCCAGAGTGCCAGGTGAACACAGAAAGGGACCACAAACTTATATATATATATATCTATCTATCTATCTATCTATATCTATATATATATATATATATATAATATGGTGTGATTACCTTGACATGGAGACAATGAAATGCCACTGTATCTGTTGCTGAAAAATTTGCACTAATAACTTGGAGATTATGATCTTCCACAACAAATATAATGGCAGCTAGGAGATTGGCCTTGTTGAGACAGCTCACTGTAACATAAATATCATTTCCATTGAAATGTAAAGTGACATGAGGTGTCTGTCTTGTGCATTCTTCTTCTGAAGACACAGGAAGACTATCCTCTGATCCTGTGCACTCTGATTGAATAGATTCTGCAGACGTTGGTTCAGTTTTTACATGGACGGTGCCTCCTCTTGGGCTTGGCAACATTTTAGCCCGTTTCTTGTTGAGATCTTCCAGATTTTGATGCAGAGCTTGGATGTAGTTTATGATTTCAGAGACCGTTGTAGATTTATCTGTCTGAAGAAGAAGAAAATGTAAGCCATGGTGTGCACATATAACAATTAGGACATCAGGTATTTTGTAGTTTACAGGAGACAAAAGGATCTAAGCTAAAAAGTTTATTAAACAATGTGAGCAAATAAGACAGTAGTATTTAAATAAAAAATAACGAAATAGATCAAAGGGATATCAACTTATCGTTTTATTAATAGATAGAAATAAGAGGGTTAGCTCAATTGATTTAGAATTAGATGTGAATTGATTTAGAGTTAAATGTGAGATTTATTTTGCTTGATATTGGGTAAGGGTCAATTGATTTAGAGTTAATTTAGAATTAGATGTGAATTGATTTAGAATTAAATGTGATCTATTTTGCTTGATATTGGTTAAGGGTCAATTGATTTAGAGTTAGATGTGAGATCTATTTTGTTTGATATTGGTTAAGGGTTAGGCACTCTTGATTCTCTAATTCTCTTTGATTTAGAGTTAGATGTGAGATCTATTTTTTATTTTGCTTGATATTGGTTAAGGGTTAGACACTCTTGATTTTCTAATTCTCTTACAGTCAGGCCCCATAATCAGGGCCAACAATTTTTCACAGGATTGTTTTATAATATGAAGATATGAATATTAACATATAAATCTCAACTATGTAGACATAGTATACATTTTCTCTGAATCTGACAGTCTCTCTTAAAGATTAAGAGAAGCATGCCCAACAAATTCACCTACAGCCACTATGAATGCTACTTGGAAATGACAGGATTATTTTCCAGATTGAGAGCAATGCTTCAAACTCAAAAGACTGCAAAATTTCAGAAATTAGAAATTTCTGTTTAAATGAAGCATGCCCAACAAATTCACCTATAGCCACTATGAATGCTACTTGGAAATGACAGGATTATTTTCCAGATTGAGAGCGATGCTTCAAACTCAAAATACTGCAAAATTTCAGAAATTGGAAAGTTCAACAGAAGAATTTCATTTCTTCAAATGACCAGCAAATTCGAATTGTAGCCTTCTCTTCTTAGGTCTGGAATATTTGGTATATTTTGAGAGAAAAGTAGTATTAAAGGCCAGTAATTTAACAATATATTTAGTTAATAATGATTTTTAACTATATCCTTCAGCTAGTTTTAATAGCTAAATGCTTTGAACTTCATTCAACACATGCAGAGATGTTTCTTTTAAAAAATAATAATATGTTTTTCCTGTTTTCTCAATCATTGAAATTAATATTTATTAATCGCTGGACACCTCAACACTCAGGGTTGATTGTAGCGGTTTCCACAATCTTAAGCTACCCCAAATGGTACAATATAGCTGATAACTGGCATCAGCCTGTTCACTATTTTCTCTTCACTGAACACTTCTAAGGAAGTTTGAAGTTTACAGTATAACACCATGAAAGCAAATCTGATAGTAAAATTGCGTAAATCTCTAATATATGAAGATACATATCTTGTTCCTCTAAAAATATACCTTATCCCTTTAAAATTAGAGTCTTTTTATTATCAGAAAGTAGGGACTATAATTCCAGAAAAAACGCTATAGTTCTGGCGTATGAGAACAGTGTTTGTTTTTTAAAGTTGCCGAGCCAAAGTCTCAAATATAATATATCTGTACACACTCATATATTCTCACTGTGGCTTGGGTGATCTGCTAACTATTAAAAAAAAACTCCTGATAATTCTGAAGCTTTGAATCTAAAAGATCATAACCAACCTAAATTAAAGGAAATCTATTGCAGATGGTGTTACCTTTTGGGTTGGATTTGGCAGCAGTGATCTCATTCTTTCAAATAAGTGATTCATTCCTTTTCTCCTCTGTCTCTCTGACTGAATATGAATCTCTCTTTGGGAAATTCCACTTACATCTTGTTGGGGTGCTGCTGCTGCTCCTCTCTTAGTTGGACGAAGTTGGGCTGGTCTTGTTCCTGATGACCGTTTTGCAGGCACTTTGAGCATGTGATCCTTTGATTTATTCTCCATGGGCTCTTGTTCATCCGAAAGTATTGACCCAAATGCATCCTGCTGTACTACTGCATCCATCTGAAGAACATTAGCAGACCTCACCCGTGGTAAAAAGTCGCTGTCAGGATTTAAATTGACATGAACATCCTCTGCTGGATTGTGTTTCTTCAGAAATACATTCAGAATCTCAAGCTGGGGATCAGAAACAATACTGCAAGCCTGCATGGATGCTGCGTTCAATGGTCTTACACAGCCATGAACTTGATCCAAGTTTCCCCAACTCTCTATATCACCCATCTGATGAACTAATGTATCCATTTCTGATAACTCCAAAGCTTTCTCATCAAATGGAACAGATTCTGGTGAAGAAAAACAAGAAGGATTCATCCATGGAGATTGATAAGAGGATGATAAATTCAGTACTGATCTTAGAGGATCATCAGGATGGTTTACAGTTGACAATGGCTCAAGCTTTGGGCCAGCTGCAAGCTGACTCTGGAAGTGAAGCATATTATTCAGCATAGACTTTTCTGTCTTCTGATGCAACAGAACCTGGGAGCTAAAATAGTAACTTTTCTTGTAACCAGAATAGATATTTGTTCAGATATTCATCTGTGTATATATCTGTTCATATATTCATTTGTGCAGGTCACCCATGTTTAATATAATTTAGTAGTGAGGTATACACAAATCATTCTTTTTTAAGTGATGTAGACAAAGATAAAGGCGTTGCCAACGAACGTCACATACCGTCACATACAAGACGTCAGATCTACAGTAGCGGGAGATTGGCTTGCTGGGTTGCCTCATTGATATTAGCGCCAAGAAACCCATCGTCTTACTGGATCCATGGCTAAAATGGGCACATGGGCACATTATTCCTTTGCATACACATTGAATGTATATATCATTAAAGTCAATGTGATTTGGTTTTTTACCTGCAAGATTCTAATTGCGTATCTGTCATGGGCAGGGTGCAAATAACGTATTTACATTGAATATACATCGTCATTGCAAGTAAATCGGAATACAGTACTGCCTACTATATGTCTTTTGCATGTACATCACAATTCCTGTTGTTTTTAAATGCTAGTAATTTATAAATAAATAAATAAATTTTATTTATAAATTTTAGCAGCCTAGTTTAAAAGTTCTAATCTCTTTTTTCTTTTTAATGATTTTTTTTGTTTGTTTAATTTTGCTCTAAATTCGGTAAAGAATGTTGGATCTACAGAATTGAGTGATTCAGTTTATATTATGGGAGTGCTTTACTGTTTTTTCAACATGCTGAATCTATTTATGCATTCAGAAATGCAATTTAAATAACAGAAAATAGTGATTTTATCCAGATTTACATCACCAAATTCCCTCCAAAAAACGCAAAAAATAAAACCTTTAGCCAAAACCAATTTTAACCCTCACTTAATGTGATATAGTTTGGCAGAATCACTATTAAATCTGCAATGTTTTTCCAATGTTTAATTTATATTCATATTTTTGGTTTTGAAAAATCCTTTTCTCTCTAGCTTAGTGTAAACTCTATCCTCCCAATCTTCTTTTTCTTAATTTTTCCTTATTATTACCTTTTATTATTATTATTCTTTTAATCATTATTGACTCTTTACTTATTCTTTTTAATTATTATATTATTATTTTTTATAAGGCTAATTCACCAGTTCAAAACCCATTTCAATTTTTTCAATTTTCAATTTGCTCTTTTTCTTCAAGGGCATCTTTCTTCTTTCATCTTATTTATTTTCTTTTTTATATTTTTATTTATTCATAAATTTTTTGGAAGTTTCAAATTTCCTACATAATTTAAATCCAAAAAAACTCAAGTAGCAAACATATATCTCCTTATTAAGAGAGATGATAACAAATATATATCTCCTTATTAAGAGAGATGATAACAAAATGTTAAGAAAAAATTGATTGGATTTATTATTAGGATTTTAAGTGAAAGGAAAATGTTTATCATTCAAATTACAAAATTTTAAAGAAACGGTGATTAGGTTAAAAGAAATTTGATTAGGATAAATGATTATTTTTCGAAAATACGTGAGGACCAGAATATGTATATAGTAAATATGAAAACAAAAATGTTATATCAACGCATTTGCTTATATACTCGTGTTCAAATCATATTTTGGAAAACATATTCGATAAATCTGTGCCTCGTACAACTTTCGTTTATGTTTTATTTTTTTGTCGGCTGGACACAAAGTTGGAAAATTGATTAGTTGTGTTCACATGTCGATCAAAGTGTTTTTTTTTAATTGCAAGGTTATTTTGTAAATACTATTTATATAATAAGAATATTTCAATTATAAAATTATTTTGTAAATACTATTTAAATAAGAATATTTTTAAAAATAATATGATAATATGCGTAAAGATATTTAAAAAAAAAGAAGATAAATATTATGTGATTTTTTTTTAAAGTAGTAAAATTTGTTATAATTTAATTGTTAATAGGGAATGAGGACATGTATTACCCACTCATCATGGTTATTTAAAAAGTGATAGGGTGGAGCAGGAGGGGATGGTGCATGATCTTAAGGAATCTCAATAACTTCTTATACACTCTATGGGGGACTTGCATGATCTCAAGGAATCTCGATAACTTCTTATAAGTAATATCTTAAACAACTTAGTAGAAACATATGTTCTTATGTGTGGTTTATATATGGTTAAAGAATGAAATAAATTTTGTAAGAGACTCAATGGTCATCATAAAAGCAATGATTGGTAAATCCACTCCTAAATGATCAAAACTAAAAAAAAAACTAAAAAACATCATCTCTAGAATCAAACAAGAAGTTAATCTCTTTGCTAATGTTTCCTTCTTCCATATAAAGAAGGATTTGAATGAGCAACTTCAAACACTTTGATTAAAAATGAGATTCATGACTTTAGGATTATACCATAAATCTTGGACTAAGTGGGTTTCAAGGTTGATTAATTTCCAAATGATTCAACATTTAAACTTGAGCTTGCCTGGCCTTGGGAAAAGTAACTTGAGATGCATTTCTCTAATCCTTCCACGAGAATTCAATAGTGGTTCATAGTAATTGACTGCCACCCTGAGCTCTAGTACACTCAAGGTTGGATAAGGGCAGAGTAGAGGGCTAAGAGCTTAAACATTTCAAGTTGGTTGTTAACACCTAGTAAATTGGTAGGATACTTCATCTAGTTTTTTGGTTTATGTCTTCTATGGTTTGGTCTCCTTTCTCCTTCAACCTCAAGAAGAAAAACATCTCAAACTCTCTTGGTCTCATATATATGATATACTTTGTTTCTGAGACATCATATTTTGGAGGTTTTAAGACATTTGGGTGGTGGAACCTATGGGTAGGAGCTTCAATCCTTTCTAGGGACCCCACATTGTAATCCATTGTCATCCTAAGAGCGTGTTCCCTTCCAGGAAAGGTAAATCTAAGTTGTATATCTCTCATAAGAACCCGGGTTGGTCAAAATTCTAATACCCAAAATACATATGTTGAAATTATCTCTAGTTGTTTAGAAATTCATTGTTTTATAGTAATTGCGCTAAGTTGGGATTTTCTCAGGTATATGTCAGTGTGAAAAGGTAATTTATGAATGCAACTATCACTCCAAGTGATGGGTTGGTCATCATTTAGTTTCCCGGCATACAATATTTGAAGTTGTCTATGGTTATGTAGAATTTCATGATCTCTAGGTCATTGTGGAAAAATACTACAGTTCTTTGGACCTATGTTGTAGAGTAAAACCCTGGTGTCTTATCTTCAGGCTCAGTGCTCATCCTTCTTTTCAGTGCCAATCTCTTTACGAACTAATTCTATCCTTCAGGTATGGTCTTTATATCATTGGAACCTCAAATTTGAAATTTAGACAACCCATCATCACTGATGATTTCAGACCTATTGATGTAAGTTGGTCATTTAACCTTTTATGTAGGTATTCTCTACAAGTTTCTAGTGTTTATTCTTTTATTGTTGGTCTAAAGAAGAGGATTGATCTCTTCCATTGGCATCCTATTTAGTTATATCATGTAGGTCTTGTTACTATGGATGATGAAGATACTTAGGAGCTTCTCATAGTTATGTGCCTCAATGAGGACCTTATTCAAGCCATCTGAAGCACTCTGCTCGCACTCTCTTCTAAAATCATAGAGATTGAGTGGGCCCACGCTACTTAGGCTGCTAGTATCATGAATATATTAGTGCAACAAAAGTAGAGACTCAATTCCCTTGAAGAAAAATTCCATATGCCACGAGTCTCCACACTCATCCAGTGCATGGACTCATTAACAATGGCGTCCAACAAAAGAGAAACAGAGAATTCTAACCAGGTTGTGCTAAAGGAGGATGAAACGATCCATCGGTTGATAGATCCCATGGAAATTGAAGGACAAATCTCTCATCAATCCGACGAGGGGAAAGAAGAAGTGGGTAGCTCTTTTGTTTGTCATTAAAATTATGTATTTTTGAGTTATTTGCATCTTAAAAATATATGTTAAGTAGGCCACATGTAGGCTCACCTCGGATTTTTTTTGTAGTATGCTAGAAGCTTTTTGATGTATTCACAAAGAATTGTCTTATCTTGCTAAGGATGCCAATATCTATGTAACTTAGTGGTCTTTTGAATTAATACAAATTTTGGTTAGCAAGGGAGTAGACTTTTACTCTTGCTAGATGCCTATAGATCTTGGGCCGTTAAGTTGTTGAAGATGAGCTCTTAGCCAATCAGGGGCACTTTTAAATCTTACTACACATAATAAATAAGTTTTAAGTTTGAGTGAATTCGACAAATAAATAATTTTTAATAATGGAAGGGAATTAAGTTTAAGAGCTCGAACATTTTCGATTTTATATGGAAAGAGATTTAAATTTAAATTGTTTGTATAATCTGACTCAATCTGAAATATTAAACTAAAGAGTACAATCCATTCTTCCCACCCATGATCAAATTTGAAGGGCTAGCATTCTTCCCACCCATGATCAAATTTGAAGGGCTACTCTTAGTTTCAAGTTGAAGGGTATATATTCATTCTACCCTTCCATGGAAAAAAGTTGTACTTCAATTGAAAATAGTAAATTAGGTACACACTTCAAAAATAATTCTAAATTAAATATTGCCCTTCCAATTATTGAAAATGTTAAAATTTAACTAAGAACCACATAGATAAGTTGAAATTTCAGTAAAACTTAATAATAAGCATGCTTTGTAATTTCAAATATAACCCTTTAATAGGATATATATATATACATTAATAATAATCAAAATTCATAACCATTGAGCTACAATTTTCATTGGAGGAATTTCAAAGTGTTAAAAATGACAATATAAAACTTTAAACACAATCACAAAATTGAGCATTGTTGTGAACACATATATAAGAGAGAATGTAATCTATATATCCATATGATGCATGAGTAGTGCATTTTATATTCTTATATTGAGCATACCCCAATCTTGCTTAACCATGGGAGTCATGTTCATTTTAGATCTCATTAGAAAAGAAGAAATTGTAATAGAGCTTGAGGCATTTGTTGAAGAACAATAATTCTATCAAAATACTATTAAAGAAATGAAGAGACCTTACTTGCATTATAGGATTCATCTTCATTTTAGATCTCATTAGAAAAGAAGAAATTGTAATAGATCTTGAGGTATTTCTTGAAGAGTGTTAATTCTATCAAAATACTATTAAAGAAATGAAGAGACCTTAGTGGTCTTATAGTCCTCTATGAACATGACAATCTAGCATCACTACATCCATTGCTTATTATTTAAGCTAAGATGTTTATGATTTTGAGCTTTCCAAGATCAATCAAAACATGAAAGTGATGGAAATTACTCATCAATACCACCAAGTATGTTTTTTCTATTGAGAATATTGATTGTTCACTTTATCTCTTAAACCATGCGAAGATGCATGAAAGAGGGGGATGTTATAGCTAATTCCTAATGCATAAGTTTGATGATAATAAAAATCATATTACTTTCTCACTAGCTTTCTTAAGAATCTCATCCAACTTCAAAAATTTTGTTCCAATCATCAATGCTACAAAGGGTACATCTCCCAGATCTTGGGATTTGGATGAGGTAGGGGGAAAAGGCACCATGTGGCATTCTCAAAATATTTGAAAAATATTGTCACACTGATGTCAATGTTGCTAGAAACAAGAAGAAGAAATTGAAAGAGTGTGATAGATAAAGATGGGTGAAATTGGGAAAAGGGGAATGATCATTTTGGAGAACAAAGGAGTGAAGATTTGATGATCTTATAAATTAAATTAACAAAATCACAATTCTCATTGTTGTAATCCCAATTTTAGGTTTTATGATGTTGGCAAGGTTCATTTTGTGCATGTCCATATCTAAAATTAATAAAAAACATATAAGTTATAAAATTTCACTGAGCTTAATAGACTTTATAATCTCAAACATAATCATTAAATAGTTTTATGTGAAACAAATAAAAACTATGCATTATCTTTATGACTAGTTTGACCAAACTTGTAAGAAATGGTGTACTCTTAAGAGATTTACATTCAATTCTTAGTTATGTGTTTTGTTCCCATTATCTATTGTATTAGTGGGGATGCTAGTAGTTACACTAAATGGTTGAGAGGTCTACCAATGTGCTGAAATAATAATCATATTAGATATCAAAGTTATAACAATGTCATGAATTTTAAGAGGCAAACAAGTAGTGTTATGAATGCAATAAAATAACTATGAATTGACATGTTTGATACTAATAGTGAGATGTAATATATGAACAAGAAAAAACAAAGATGACCTAATTGTCTATTGTTTGTTCTTCAAAATTGTCATTCAACAACTCATTTGTAATTAAACTTACTAATAAGCTCCAAATGTTATTAAAATTTAAGTCCATAACATATAACCAATTGTTTTAGTTTTTCACATACCTAAGAGTGGAGGCAAATATAAAAAAGAAAATGACATTATGGCTAGTACTCTCAAAGGCAAAGATAACAAAGAAAATGACATTATGGCGAGTGTGAGATTCAAAAACACAAAGTGCATAAACTAAATGCAATGACAATTCCCTTATTGACAAAAATCAACAATGCTCATAACACAAGAATTCAAGTGGGAATTCACAAAGACAAGGTGTCTAAGAGTATTTGAGAAGCTTTCATTAAATGACATATGAAATAGCTCATACACCAATACAATGGTAGAATATTTATCTAGGTGTGAGATATGTGATAGATATAATACWATGGAAGGGTACTACAYTGTATCAAGRAGTAGATAAGAGCCAACTAAAATAGAGATGATTTTAGTCTTTAGATATCAAAAAKCATRAATWACAAGTGATTTCAAAAATCAACATTTTTTTCAAAAGAATTTYKKTGMWTYMCWCTWCYAWATGAGTTTTAACCCTTGAAAGAGCTAGMWRAGAYTSMAKTTTGATCAGTGCTTCCMMCTACAATATAGTACAGCYMRCTKAGACTRSAGTTTTCACCACCTACGTACAGCCCACTTACTAGAGTTTTCACCACCTACGTACAGCCCACTTACTAGAGGAGACGTGCCGGGCCCTGCCTCCTGAGTACACCATCAGTAAAGACAGYGAATAAAGCTAGCACATGAGCTAACCTATATTGATAAATTGAAAACAAAAAGCATTAAAAAGAGACAGCCCGTTTCACGACATGGTCAGTTCTGATACAGTTGTGATACATCAGCGTTTTCGTTTGTTGTATATGTGGACATGCCAACAATATTGCCAGGTTGGTCAAATATGCTCACCAAACGGTCCTCTCTAATACCTACGGCACCAGTGTCTGTATTGGAAATGGTATAACATGTGCACTGGTTAACATTGGCCTATTGAGTTTTTAAAAACAAAAGACAGTACATGTCAATGCAGGCCTGATAACAGCTGGAGAAAAGAAATGAAAACAGGGCATTGTACTGAGAATTAATCAAAGACCATGTGCTACACTGATTTCCTTTAGTTCTGTACGTCCTCAAAGGCAAGGGCAGGCAGGTGGGAATGGCAGGTATTTGAGTTCAAAGGCTGGATAAATATTATATGCCCTATGTGGACCAAAACAATAAACACCTTGTAATTATGGAATGAGCCTGTACTACGAGGTTCTTTCCTTCCTTTGCCAAAAGAAGTTTAATAAGGCTGTTTTTTCCAGGTATGTACTGTTTTGGATTCCTCGACTATATCACACATGTGAATTTGGTGAACATTGAATAGCAACCAATGGATATTGGAAAGGCCACGCTGCAGCAAATCATTCAAGAAGGTGGAGTTGTCTGTGGATTATCCATAATGTATTTTGATTTGAATTTGATAAATTGAATTTGTTGTGTTTTGCTTCATCTAGAAGGAAACACATTTAATTGGCATTGGCTAAACGTTCTATTTTTTGAGTTTTTTTTGGTCGGAAATAGGTGATGTAAATTTGGACAAAATTTCTATTTTATGTTGTTTAAATTGCATTTCTGAATGAATGCATAAATGGAACCATTTCTCACCTGATTTCAGGCAAAATCAAACTGAAAAAAGTCCCCAGAAAACTGCCAAAAGATAGAAAGTTTAGACTACTGTCATTTAATTTTCTAATTCAGATCTTGTTTGCATTCGTAATGAAAATGAAGAATGGTCCAAGACCGAGAGGCATTTGGCATGCGTGAAAGTCTGTCCCTTACAGACTACCAACTGGTTATTTCAGGTGGCTTAGTTTTCCTTGAATAACAAATAACAATGATGAGTCAACCACATTCATTAATAGCAAATAGTTGTCCCTACTGCTAATTGACATACTGAGTTAGGTAGGTTTTTTCTCACCGGATTTCGGGCAAAATCAAACTGAAAAAGTCCCCAGAAAACTGCCAAAAGATAAAAAGTTTAGACCACTGTCATTTCATTTTCTAATTCAGATCTTGTTTGCATTTGTAATGAAAATGAAGAATGGTCCAAGACCTAGAGGCATCTGGCATGAGTGAAAGTCCTTCCCTTACAGACTACCAACTGGTTATTTCAGGTTACTAACTGATTATTTCAGGTGGCTTAGTTTTCCTTGAATAACAAATAACAATGATGAGTCAACCACATTCATTAATAGCAAATAGTTGTCCCTACTATTAATTGACATACTGAGTTAGTTAGGTAGGTTTTCCCACTCCTATAAAAAAAAAATTGGGTGTGAAAGGTTTTTTTTAAAGTATTAATGGGTTGAGCATGTTTTACTACTTAGTATCTTGGTAAAAAAAACCGAATTTTTTGGTGAAAGGTTTTTTTTAAGCATTAATGGGTCATCATAATGAGCATGTTTTACTACTTAGTATCTTGGCCGTGAATGTTTAAGAACCAGTACATCAATCACTGAAACTTAGGTCAGGGACCATGTGATCAAATGGCAAGTTGCCGTTCAAATTGCCAACCATGGGGTTCAGTTTTATTCTCAAAGTGTTTTTGTTGGTAGGCGAGGGCCAAGATTAGGACCACGCCTGTTCCTGCTTTCTTCTTTGGACCACTGACTTTCCCTCAGTTTTACGTGGATAGGAAGAGGCCACGTTCAATTTCTAAGTGATTTCAAAACTGTGTAGATTTCAGGTTGCTTGATTTCGAAACCCAATAAATGCCGAAAGCAACTTCTTAAAAGCTAAACGACACCACTTTCCCTTTCTGCCATAAATAACAATATTTCGTGGACTACATGATTGTGGTGCATTTGAGGGGCATCTAGATTTTCTCATGCAATATTATCACACTGTCGACGACTCAATAAATGCTGTATTTTCGATGTCTTCAGTGACAGTATATCAAGTGGATTTTCAATCAATATTATCACACGGCAGCAAAGTCAATAATGGTTCATTTGTTCTCTTATTTGTTTTCTTCTCTGTTTTTGAGAATATTTAGTATAAAAAGATAAAAGAAGTGATAATACAAATTTATTAGCCATGAAGACATCAGATGGATTTGTCTCTTTTTCAATTGGGTTTAGTTTGAATAGTTGAAAGGAATGATTGTTATCCTCCCCACTTAGATCTAATTTTCCTTTTTCTCAATTGAGTTTAGTTTGAATAGTTGGAATGAATGATTGTTATCTTTCCCACTAAATTTTATTTTTTGCAAATAACTTATTGAACTCTTAATGTGTATATTGCTGTAATAACTTCAATCCTTATTGTTTACTGGACTCATACCCTAAAAATTCTAAGATCATGAATAATTTATTAAACACATTTTTAAGAATTTCAATTTAGTTATTACCAAAAGTAACACATCCATTTATATTGTCAATAAATCCAGCTACTTCACAAGAGCTAAGAGATAAACACTTTACAGTTCTGATCTGTAGATATTGATAACTTTTTATGACCTTCTTATACTTCTTGGTGTAATATATATTCACTAATAATAATCTGTAAATTCTTGGTTTTGTCAATTGGGTTTAGTTCATTTAGATGGAAAGAATGTTTGTTATCCTTCCCATCCAGGTTTAATTTCTGCAAGTGATTTGGTGTAATATATCCAGCTACTTCACAAGAGCTAAGAGATAAACCATTTACAGTTCTGATTGGTAGATATTGATAACTTTTTATGATCTTCCTATACTTCTTCCCGTAATATATATTCACTAATAATAATCTGTAAATTCTTGGTTTTGTCAATTAGGTTTAGTTAACTTAATTGGAAGGAATAATTGTTATCCTTCCCATCCAGATTCAATTTCTGCAAATAATTTGGTGTAATATATATTCACTAATAATAATCTGTAAATTCTTGGTTCTGTCAATTGAATAATTCATGTTAGAAGGAATGATTTGTTAGCCTTATTTCCTAGTATCCTAAAAGTATACATCCACTTATTTAACCATTATAGAGTAAATATTGATTATTTTTATGATCTTCCTATACTCTTGGTTTAATATATATTCACTAATGTTAATCTCTAAATACATACTATTGTGACACAAATTCTTAGAATACAGTTGATATAACAGTAGCCGACCAGTGACGAGACATACAGTGAGCCACGCCAATAATGCCTGAGCAAGTCATTGACATGTCGCCAGCCTCATAATGCGGGCCGGCCATACAGTCCATCTATCCAGAAATAACTACGTCCACCAGTCTAGAGATTTTAGGAAGTCTGAAAAAGGAACTTCCTCTTCTGATATCTTTTGAAATCAATATTCTTATTGGATATGACCTGTGGGAACAAATTTATATAATTAAAGTCATTGAATAATCATGTGTCTGAAAAGTATTCCATATTTATATTAATTTCGTAACCAATAAACCATTGAAAAAAATTATATCCATTAATATAGTATTTTATGTTTTATTTATGTAAAAAAATTATATTTTATGTTTGGAGTGGGTTAATTTGAGAGTAATTTTCTCTTCAGAGTTACATTTCGAGTAGGTCTTCTGGCTATGAGATTTTAAATTTTTGGCCAATCCAGAATTTTGATCTTTTTTTTTAGCATCTGAATTGGTTTAAAATAGGGCAAAACCCCTGAAGTAAGAGTAAGGTTCTGATACATCAAAATTTTGATCATGCTAAACTCAGACTACTACTAAAAATCTGACCAGATTCAGGTCCATTTTTTGACTGAAAAACCTGTTTGTTTCAAAATTAACTTACTCCTTTTATGTTTTTCTCCTTGATTATAATAAATAAAATTAGTTTTTATTTTTAATATAATTTTACTCTTTGATTATAATAAATAAATTATAATAAATAAAGTTGGTTTTTATTTTTAATATTAAAAAATGATTAGGTATACTTCTGTTTTTCTCATTATATGAACATATCCTACACTGAAAGTACCCGACACTTTTTTCATAGATGCCACATAGCTCTGTTGTTGAGGATTCTTTTTCACACCGATATAATAATTAGCCTAGTAAATTTCATGCATGTGAATGAATGTAGATGATGTCCCTATGCTATCTATCAAAATTGGTAGGTGTATGGTACATCAAATCTATCCTTAGTAAATTTCATGCATGTGAATATAGATGATGTCCCTATGCTATCTATCAAAATTGGTAGGTGAAGGGTACATCAAATCTATCCTTAAAAAGAGTAGTTGGAGGTACATTTCATTAACAATTGATTTGAAACTCGGATGTTCTGATATGAAATGTTCACATTTTGCTTTCGAATGGTTGGTCAAAAGATTTTTTTTTTATAAATAAAATTACAAAGGATGATGTGCATGTAAGATATAAATTTTTATTGGCTTAATTATAGTGATTAATAAATATATATTTAAATTTGATTTAAAGGAAATGAGAAATATAATATTAAAATAAAATGAAATTAGATAAAAATATTGGGTTTTGGTTTATCTATTCTTAAATAGATAGTGGTCATTTTAGTGCATATTTTAGCATTATTTTATGTGATATTTATATGAATGTCATTTAAGATATTTATATCTAGATAAAAGTGATATAGGCACGTGATCATAAGTTTATCAAAGGACACAACAATTTAATGGTTCAATACATATATAATATTTGAATATGCGACAATAAGTCATGACACTTAGATACTCTTGTTCATAGGGTTGCAAATACATTCATTAATTTTAAAAACACCACATTGTAATGAGAAGAGGACACAATTTTTTATTAATTATGGGATCAATATTACATTCATTACAAGTAGGGTTTAATTACTTGTTCCCCTTCTTTTAAGTAATAAATTATAGGGTAGAATACATCCAAGTATCAAAATTCCCTTAGACATTAGAAGCTCATTCTAGATCTTGGATTCCCTTTTTATAAACAGAGTTTTCGTAGATCGTTTATAGAATTATTGTAATTTGATCACCCATTGTCTCGACTCTCTATGAACTAAATGAACAACCAATTCATCCACACATGTCAAAGATTATGTGGATTTCACAATGTGGCCACATGGAATTCTATGATTGGTCCTAGTTGGAATTCATTAACAGAGTCAATGGTTGAACATCCTTCTAGGTTCTCAAACATCTATATATGTTGATGGGTCCTAAGTTATCATATGGACTATTGATTTGTTTAATCATATGATGAGAGATATTTTCTGGTAGGAATCACCAACGACCCTTGAAGAATCTCAATGTGTAAGGACAATGGCTCTACCTTTCAATATGATAGTTTTTGTGCATTTGACAATCTTTATGTAGGACCCCTTGCAAAAGTTTAAAAACCTCGAATCCTTAGGACTCTGGAAGGTCATGGGGTCAAGTCCACACAATGCCCCCATAATGAGCACTCATTTATGTTGTCGCTAGTTGTTTGGTACACAATTTCTTGTCATGGTGATGGATCCCAAGTTAGATGAGAGGTACAAATGTAATGGACCCTCAAGTGGTAGCATATTGGTTATCTATCACTACCTAGGGGTCTATACCAAAGTGATTATGGAAGTTGATCCTTGCGGGGATTTTTTTTTTTCTAAACACCTATCGCCCCTTAGCTTCATGAAGTCCTGGAAATTCAAACTACCTCTTTAGAATCACAATACTAGGTATAATGTGCAATTCTTCTAATCTTTCTGCCCTATTGGAATTTACTCTAGTATTCAATATAGCTTACTTGGATGTTTCACATCCATTGTACAATGACCATGTAGAAATCCCAAAATATGTTGGTTTCCAATAGTCTCACAATCTTAGAGTGCTTTATTTATTTGGGTGTTTAGTATCCAACTTGCAATACATTGCGTGATCTCCAAAATTTGCTCACCCAATAGAATTGAAATGTAGTGAACTCCAATCTACTCTAGGCCTTTCATCCATTTATGTGTCTGCATACTATGGTACTCTCTTAATACATCTTCTTCCTTAATATCTTGTTCCCTTTTTACACACATTTGAACCTTTTACGTGCACAAGCCAATTGTTCTCTATCTTCAAATTCAAAAACCTTCTTGCTTCTTGCACTCTTCATTCCTACACACAAATAATATATTAGAACATTAAATGAACTATCAGTCTTGATAGACACCTTTATCATCAATGAGCTACTTTAGTTTCTTCATGTTCCTTTCCTATCTTGCACTCCACATATTCTTCATTTTGGAAACATTGAATTTGCATGATCACACTATCTCCATGTGTTTCTTTTGCTTCCATCCCTTCAATTTTACTAGGCTCACAATATTAATCTCTACGACAAGTTTTCATCATAGAAACTACAACAACTTCTTTCTTCTTTATTGCAAAATCTCATCATGCTATATCTCCTCAATGTTACGTCCTCTTGGTGACCAATAGGTGTACAATCAACCATCTTTCACATATGTTGTTACCTAATCAACTTCATTTATTAAAGCGACTAAATACTTCCCTTAAATCTTTCGTACTCCCTGAATTTACTTCAATGTTATCACTATGTTGCACTCCTTATTGTTGGATTTGTCTCCTCATGTAGGTTCAAACCTGTGCTTATACCACTTGATGTTGGCACAAGGCCACAAGTTCATTAGAGTGCAAAATTATTTAATGGAAGCGAACAAAAAAATTAAACACATAGTAAAAAGACCACCTTGCAATGGGACAAAACACTCGTTTTCTCTAGTTCATAGGGCCAAGGTTACATCCATTACAAGAAGAGTTCAATTCCATGTTCTCCTTCTCTTTGGAAGTTAATTTGGCTCTCAAGGATCATTATCAAAACTACTATAATTGAATTTCTAACCATGTTGACTTCGTATAAATTGACAACCAATTTTCCTACATCATCAAAGATGATGTGGAGTCCACATAGAAACCATGTGTTATTATATGATTGGTCTTGGTTATAATTTGTTGATATGGCTAAAGGGATAATGCCCTTTTTGGATTTTTACAATTCTATAAATGGGGTCATGAGTTATTATATGGATCATTGATCTATGATTCTATAAACAAGATCATGGGTTATTATATCGATCATTGATCTTTCCGATCTAACAAAAATTGAACATTTATGGTAAAAATTTCCTAAGGACCATTTGAAAAACCCTAATACATGATGAAGACAATGAATCTCACTTCAATTTAACAATATTTATGTAGAATCAGATCTCTTTACATAAGGACCTAAAGTCCTTCTATTGAATATATTGCGCTTTTTTGTAGGACTCAAAATATTCTTAATGACTCCTTATTCAACCAAAATCCTAAACCAAAGTATCGTGACTTGACTCAAAAAAAACTTAGCAATGTTTAGGGAGAAGATAACCATTATTTAAAACTTACAAAAAAAAAAAAAAAAAAACAATGGAATCAAACCATTTTTTTTTGTTGTGCTTGATTTGCTTCAAGTTAGACATGCACTTACATTATTAAAAACAAAACTTGTTTTTTCCTTTTAAATTTTTAATGAAAGTAATAAAGTCATCTCCAATTTTTTTAAAAAAAAATCAAATAAAAATGAAATTCCTTAATACATTGTAAATAACATCAATTTGGAAAATATATATTTTCATTAGATAAATACATAACACCCTTTTGTGAAAAAATTTAACATTAAACTTATAAAGTGATTTTATTTTATTTTGAAAGAGAAATCCCTTATCTCATACAAATAAACAAAAAATCTCATATATCAATTTGATATCTAACTTAACCATGACCTTAAAAATAAATTATTATTATTATAAAATGATTATAAAAATATTAATTATAATACTAAATTAATTATATTTAATTTAAATTATTGAAAAAATATTTTACAATGCTTTAAATTTTATATTATCCAAATCTTTCACTTTTTCAAAATTTAGTTTACCTTAAATATCCTCTTGAATAAAAGAAAATACCCATTAAACCAATTTATTTGAATATTGATATTATGACATCCACCTTCTAACCTTCCTTTGGTACAAAGTAAGATAGTTTGGTCCAAAGTAAGATAGGCCCCTTCCGGATGCTTCAAAGAGCGTCCAAAGCACACTGGGCCCAACATTCGAGTCACAAATGGCACGTGCAGAATACAAACATTAATGATGGCTCTTTATTTACTCATGATATTAAACATCATGAGTAAAATCTATGGACAATTTAACTAAAGAGAAGATTTTGGCCAAAAGCAAGATAGACACCACGAGCATGATGTGACTTGACATGGTTTCTTTATGCTCCAATTTAGGGGAAAAAAAAAACTTTTATGGCAGGTAAATAAAGGACCAAAATATATTGTTAAAAAATTTAATATTTACTTTTCAACTTGATGTAAGTATGTACAAAGTGTGAATGATATCTGTAGTCTATTTCAATCCATAAAAATAGTGTATATTCATAGACATTACCAATCTATAGAATACTTTCATGAACTCAATTTTGCAAATCTCAATTTTAGATGTGACAATTTCTTTAAAAACAATTATAAAATTGTTTATAATTTTAATATATATGTTTATATTTAATTAAGAAAAAATAATGTTATTTTTAAAGAAATTATTGAATTTCAAGAAGAAATCAAATAAATATATAAATTAATAATATTAATAAAATAAGTAATAATAGTAAATAATAGATCATGTTAATTAGGTATAGTTTTGGTGGTTGGAAAGAATAATTGTTATCCTTTCCACCCAGGTTTAATTTTCATAAATGACATGTTGAACTAGTATATTGTTGTAATGGCTTTGAGCCTTTTTGTTAATTGACTTTGTGCCTTGAAGATTGTAGTGTAGCACTGGACCCCTTTGACTCTTACTGCAAGCAATCTTTAACACTTTATGTTGAGAACTCATTAACCTCTTAATTCACAATAATTCTCATGTATGAAAACATGAATGAAAGATTTATCTTGCATTCTTAATTAGAGGATCCAAATGTATTGCTAGTTGAAACCCATAGTTGCTCTTCCACTTAAAAAAAATTGATCGTCATTGTTTCTATTGTGGAAGGGTTATTGGATCATTGAGAAATAGAGAACAAGAAAATGCATTTTGCATCTATTGATACTGTTGGAATGAAAAGGATAAGTTTTAGAGCTTGCTTGTCTTGGGGTTTAAAGCACTCTTCTCTGAATTGAAACAAGCGACAGAGTCTCTTGAAGAATTCTCTTGCCTCTTTTTCTATTTTCTATTTTTTGATTATTTTTTAACTCATGAATTGAAGGTTTGCATTCCTATAATTATTCAATAGTTGTGAGAACAATCACTCCATCGTATTGCTTTGCTTGCAATATTTTTTTTTTGTTCTTTACACTTGATTGTTTGAACTTATCTTTTTACTTCAAATTACAGATTTTATGAAACTTGAAAGAAGATAAATAAGAGATTGCACTTGGATTTATAAGCACTTGAAATTTGAAGCAAAAGCAGTGAGTAACATAAAAGCAACATGTAGAGCTTGTTTCCTTATGATTAAAATCTTGAAATCTTAGAGTTCAAAGAAAAATAAAAAGACAACAAGCTTTGACATATGCATTACTCATTTTTCATCCTCGCTATTACCTAAAATTGATTTCAAAACTCATGAAGAGTGCATCCATATTTTGTGATGATTTTTTTGCTTAAAGGATTGGTGGAATACTTGCATTGTGTGTTGATTTCATGTAAAATTGTAGTGGATAAGCACAAGAAACTACTTTAAGGGCGAGAACGATTATTGATTGACATTTGTTTTAATGAATTGGTTCCTTAAAGGATTCATCGTTGGTTCAATGACCTGTATTTTCTCAAACATTTTCATTATTTCAACCTTTGAACGAAGTTAATTCATCTTTTTCTTATACACATTGAGTAAAATTCAGATTATTGATTAAATAAGGAAATATGCCCTTTTTTGGTAAGGCATCCTCAAGTGAGTTTATGGAATTCATTTATAATTGTTTTGCATATTTTAATGAGTAGAAAATGAAAGTCTTTGTTGATTAAGGTTGGTTGTTATTGATGTCAACCCTTGAAGAAAGACCCATAGCACAAAGGTTTGGGTAATGGACCCAATAGTGTTTGATGTAAATATGACTCATTATTGTTTTGTCATGGTTGATAAGAAGTAAATATGGA
>ML805956.1:184036-197740 GCA_009831015.1 Picea engelmannii | reverse complement strand
TTATTTCAGGTGGCTTAGTTTTCCTTGAATAACAAATAACAATGATGAGTCAACCACATTCATTAATAGCAAATAGTTGTCCCTACTGCTAATTGACATACTGAGTTAGGTAGGTTTTTTCTCACCGGATTTCGGGCAAAATCAAACTGAAAAAGTCCCCAGAAAACTGCCAAAAGATAAAAAGTTTAGACCACTGTCATTTCATTTTCTAATTCAGATCTTGTTTGCATTTGTAATGAAAATGAAGAATGGTCCAAGACCTAGAGGCATCTGGCATGAGTGAAAGTCCTTCCCTTACAGACTACCAACTGGTTATTTCAGGTTACTAACTGATTATTTCAGGTGGCTTAGTTTTCCTTGAATAACAAATAACAATGATGAGTCAACCACATTCATTAATAGCAAATAGTTGTCCCTACTATTAATTGACATACTGAGTTAGTTAGGTAGGTTTTCCCACTCCTATAAAAAAAAAATTGGGTGTGAAAGGTTTTTTTTAAAGTATTAATGGGTTGAGCATGTTTTACTACTTAGTATCTTGGTAAAAAAAACCGAATTTTTTGGTGAAAGGTTTTTTTTAAGCATTAATGGGTCATCATAATGAGCATGTTTTACTACTTAGTATCTTGGCCGTGAATGTTTAAGAACCAGTACATCAATCACTGAAACTTAGGTCAGGGACCATGTGATCAAATGGCAAGTTGCCGTTCAAATTGCCAACCATGGGGTTCAGTTTTATTCTCAAAGTGTTTTTGTTGGTAGGCGAGGGCCAAGATTAGGACCACGCCTGTTCCTGCTTTCTTCTTTGGACCACTGACTTTCCCTCAGTTTTACGTGGATAGGAAGAGGCCACGTTCAATTTCTAAGTGATTTCAAAACTGTGTAGATTTCAGGTTGCTTGATTTCGAAACCCAATAAATGCCGAAAGCAACTTCTTAAAAGCTAAACGACACCACTTTCCCTTTCTGCCATAAATAACAATATTTCGTGGACTACATGATTGTGGTGCATTTGAGGGGCATCTAGATTTTCTCATGCAATATTATCACACTGTCGACGACTCAATAAATGCTGTATTTTCGATGTCTTCAGTGACAGTATATCAAGTGGATTTTCAATCAATATTATCACACGGCAGCAAAGTCAATAATGGTTCATTTGTTCTCTTATTTGTTTTCTTCTCTGTTTTTGAGAATATTTAGTATAAAAAGATAAAAGAAGTGATAATACAAATTTATTAGCCATGAAGACATCAGATGGATTTGTCTCTTTTTCAATTGGGTTTAGTTTGAATAGTTGAAAGGAATGATTGTTATCCTCCCCACTTAGATCTAATTTTCCTTTTTCTCAATTGAGTTTAGTTTGAATAGTTGGAATGAATGATTGTTATCTTTCCCACTAAATTTTATTTTTTGCAAATAACTTATTGAACTCTTAATGTGTATATTGCTGTAATAACTTCAATCCTTATTGTTTACTGGACTCATACCCTAAAAATTCTAAGATCATGAATAATTTATTAAACACATTTTTAAGAATTTCAATTTAGTTATTACCAAAAGTAACACATCCATTTATATTGTCAATAAATCCAGCTACTTCACAAGAGCTAAGAGATAAACACTTTACAGTTCTGATCTGTAGATATTGATAACTTTTTATGACCTTCTTATACTTCTTGGTGTAATATATATTCACTAATAATAATCTGTAAATTCTTGGTTTTGTCAATTGGGTTTAGTTCATTTAGATGGAAAGAATGTTTGTTATCCTTCCCATCCAGGTTTAATTTCTGCAAGTGATTTGGTGTAATATATCCAGCTACTTCACAAGAGCTAAGAGATAAACCATTTACAGTTCTGATTGGTAGATATTGATAACTTTTTATGATCTTCCTATACTTCTTCCCGTAATATATATTCACTAATAATAATCTGTAAATTCTTGGTTTTGTCAATTAGGTTTAGTTAACTTAATTGGAAGGAATAATTGTTATCCTTCCCATCCAGATTCAATTTCTGCAAATAATTTGGTGTAATATATATTCACTAATAATAATCTGTAAATTCTTGGTTCTGTCAATTGAATAATTCATGTTAGAAGGAATGATTTGTTAGCCTTATTTCCTAGTATCCTAAAAGTATACATCCACTTATTTAACCATTATAGAGTAAATATTGATTATTTTTATGATCTTCCTATACTCTTGGTTTAATATATATTCACTAATGTTAATCTCTAAATACATACTATTGTGACACAAATTCTTAGAATACAGTTGATATAACAGTAGCCGACCAGTGACGAGACATACAGTGAGCCACGCCAATAATGCCTGAGCAAGTCATTGACATGTCGCCAGCCTCATAATGCGGGCCGGCCATACAGTCCATCTATCCAGAAATAACTACGTCCACCAGTCTAGAGATTTTAGGAAGTCTGAAAAAGGAACTTCCTCTTCTGATATCTTTTGAAATCAATATTCTTATTGGATATGACCTGTGGGAACAAATTTATATAATTAAAGTCATTGAATAATCATGTGTCTGAAAAGTATTCCATATTTATATTAATTTCGTAACCAATAAACCATTGAAAAAAATTATATCCATTAATATAGTATTTTATGTTTTATTTATGTAAAAAAATTATATTTTATGTTTGGAGTGGGTTAATTTGAGAGTAATTTTCTCTTCAGAGTTACATTTCGAGTAGGTCTTCTGGCTATGAGATTTTAAATTTTTGGCCAATCCAGAATTTTGATCTTTTTTTTTAGCATCTGAATTGGTTTAAAATAGGGCAAAACCCCTGAAGTAAGAGTAAGGTTCTGATACATCAAAATTTTGATCATGCTAAACTCAGACTACTACTAAAAATCTGACCAGATTCAGGTCCATTTTTTGACTGAAAAACCTGTTTGTTTCAAAATTAACTTACTCCTTTTATGTTTTTCTCCTTGATTATAATAAATAAAATTAGTTTTTATTTTTAATATAATTTTACTCTTTGATTATAATAAATAAATTATAATAAATAAAGTTGGTTTTTATTTTTAATATTAAAAAATGATTAGGTATACTTCTGTTTTTCTCATTATATGAACATATCCTACACTGAAAGTACCCGACACTTTTTTCATAGATGCCACATAGCTCTGTTGTTGAGGATTCTTTTTCACACCGATATAATAATTAGCCTAGTAAATTTCATGCATGTGAATGAATGTAGATGATGTCCCTATGCTATCTATCAAAATTGGTAGGTGTATGGTACATCAAATCTATCCTTAGTAAATTTCATGCATGTGAATATAGATGATGTCCCTATGCTATCTATCAAAATTGGTAGGTGAAGGGTACATCAAATCTATCCTTAAAAAGAGTAGTTGGAGGTACATTTCATTAACAATTGATTTGAAACTCGGATGTTCTGATATGAAATGTTCACATTTTGCTTTCGAATGGTTGGTCAAAAGATTTTTTTTTTATAAATAAAATTACAAAGGATGATGTGCATGTAAGATATAAATTTTTATTGGCTTAATTATAGTGATTAATAAATATATATTTAAATTTGATTTAAAGGAAATGAGAAATATAATATTAAAATAAAATGAAATTAGATAAAAATATTGGGTTTTGGTTTATCTATTCTTAAATAGATAGTGGTCATTTTAGTGCATATTTTAGCATTATTTTATGTGATATTTATATGAATGTCATTTAAGATATTTATATCTAGATAAAAGTGATATAGGCACGTGATCATAAGTTTATCAAAGGACACAACAATTTAATGGTTCAATACATATATAATATTTGAATATGCGACAATAAGTCATGACACTTAGATACTCTTGTTCATAGGGTTGCAAATACATTCATTAATTTTAAAAACACCACATTGTAATGAGAAGAGGACACAATTTTTTATTAATTATGGGATCAATATTACATTCATTACAAGTAGGGTTTAATTACTTGTTCCCCTTCTTTTAAGTAATAAATTATAGGGTAGAATACATCCAAGTATCAAAATTCCCTTAGACATTAGAAGCTCATTCTAGATCTTGGATTCCCTTTTTATAAACAGAGTTTTCGTAGATCGTTTATAGAATTATTGTAATTTGATCACCCATTGTCTCGACTCTCTATGAACTAAATGAACAACCAATTCATCCACACATGTCAAAGATTATGTGGATTTCACAATGTGGCCACATGGAATTCTATGATTGGTCCTAGTTGGAATTCATTAACAGAGTCAATGGTTGAACATCCTTCTAGGTTCTCAAACATCTATATATGTTGATGGGTCCTAAGTTATCATATGGACTATTGATTTGTTTAATCATATGATGAGAGATATTTTCTGGTAGGAATCACCAACGACCCTTGAAGAATCTCAATGTGTAAGGACAATGGCTCTACCTTTCAATATGATAGTTTTTGTGCATTTGACAATCTTTATGTAGGACCCCTTGCAAAAGTTTAAAAACCTCGAATCCTTAGGACTCTGGAAGGTCATGGGGTCAAGTCCACACAATGCCCCCATAATGAGCACTCATTTATGTTGTCGCTAGTTGTTTGGTACACAATTTCTTGTCATGGTGATGGATCCCAAGTTAGATGAGAGGTACAAATGTAATGGACCCTCAAGTGGTAGCATATTGGTTATCTATCACTACCTAGGGGTCTATACCAAAGTGATTATGGAAGTTGATCCTTGCGGGGATTTTTTTTTTTCTAAACACCTATCGCCCCTTAGCTTCATGAAGTCCTGGAAATTCAAACTACCTCTTTAGAATCACAATACTAGGTATAATGTGCAATTCTTCTAATCTTTCTGCCCTATTGGAATTTACTCTAGTATTCAATATAGCTTACTTGGATGTTTCACATCCATTGTACAATGACCATGTAGAAATCCCAAAATATGTTGGTTTCCAATAGTCTCACAATCTTAGAGTGCTTTATTTATTTGGGTGTTTAGTATCCAACTTGCAATACATTGCGTGATCTCCAAAATTTGCTCACCCAATAGAATTGAAATGTAGTGAACTCCAATCTACTCTAGGCCTTTCATCCATTTATGTGTCTGCATACTATGGTACTCTCTTAATACATCTTCTTCCTTAATATCTTGTTCCCTTTTTACACACATTTGAACCTTTTACGTGCACAAGCCAATTGTTCTCTATCTTCAAATTCAAAAACCTTCTTGCTTCTTGCACTCTTCATTCCTACACACAAATAATATATTAGAACATTAAATGAACTATCAGTCTTGATAGACACCTTTATCATCAATGAGCTACTTTAGTTTCTTCATGTTCCTTTCCTATCTTGCACTCCACATATTCTTCATTTTGGAAACATTGAATTTGCATGATCACACTATCTCCATGTGTTTCTTTTGCTTCCATCCCTTCAATTTTACTAGGCTCACAATATTAATCTCTACGACAAGTTTTCATCATAGAAACTACAACAACTTCTTTCTTCTTTATTGCAAAATCTCATCATGCTATATCTCCTCAATGTTACGTCCTCTTGGTGACCAATAGGTGTACAATCAACCATCTTTCACATATGTTGTTACCTAATCAACTTCATTTATTAAAGCGACTAAATACTTCCCTTAAATCTTTCGTACTCCCTGAATTTACTTCAATGTTATCACTATGTTGCATTCCTTATTGTTGGATTTGTCTCCTCATGTAGGTTCAAACCTGTGCTTATACCACTTGATGTTGGCACAAGGCCACAAGTTTATTAGAGTGCAAAATTATTTAATAGAAGCAAACAAAAAAATTAAACACATAGTAAAAAGACCACCTTGCAATGGGACAAAACACTCATTTTCTCTAGTTCATAGGGCCAAGGTTACATCCATTACAAGAAGAGTTCAATTCCATGTTCTCCTTCTCTTGGGAAGTTAATTTGGCTCTCAAGGATCATTATCAAAACTACTATAATTGAATTTCTAGCCATCTTGACTTCATATAAATTGACAACCAATTTTCCTATATCATCAAAGATGATGTGGAGTCCACATAGAAACCATGTGTTATTATATGATTGGTCTTGGTTATAATTTGTTGATATGGCTAAAGAGATAATGCCCTTTTTGGATTTTTACAATTCTATAAATGGGGTCATGAGTTATTATATGGACCATTGATCTATGATTCTATAAACAAGATCATGAGTTATTATATGGATCATTGATCTTTCCGATCTAACAAAAATTGAACATTTATGGTAAAAATTTCCTAAGGACCATTTGAAAAACCCTAATACATGATGAAGACAATGAATCTCGCTTCAATTTAACAATATTTATGTAGAATTAGATCTCTTTACATAAGGACCTAAAATCGAATCTCGCTTCAATTTAACAATATTTATGTAGAATTAGATCTCTTTACATAAGGACCTAAAATCCTTCTATTGAATATATTGCGCTTTTTTGTAGGACTCAAAATATTCTTAATGACTCCTTATTCAACCAAAATCTTAAACCAAAGTATCGTGACTTGATTCAAAAAAAACTTAGCAATGTTTAGAGAGAAGACAACCATTATTTAAAACTTAAAAAAAAAACAAAAAAAAAAAAACAATGAAATCAAACCATTTTTTTTTGTTGTGCTTGATTTGCTTCAAGTTAGACATGCACTTACATTATTAAAAACAAAACTTGTTTTTTCCTTTTAAATTTTTAATGAAAGTAATAAAGTCATCTCCAATTTTATTTAAAAAAAATCAAATAAAAATGAAATTCCTTAATACATTGTAAATAACATCAATTTGAAAAATATATATTTCCATTAGATAAATACATAACATCCTTTTGTGAAAAGATTTAACATTAGACTTATAAAGTGATTTTATTTTATTTTGAAAGAGAAATCCCTTGCCCCATACAAATAAACAAAAAATCTCATATACCAATTTGATATCTAACTTAACCATGACCTTAAAAATAAATTATTATTATTATTATAAAATAATTTTAAAAATATTAATTATAATACTAAATTAATTATATTTAATTTAAATTAATGAAAAAATATTTTAAAATTCATTTAAATTTAAATTTAAATGCTTTAAATTTTATATTATCACAATCTTTCACTTTTTCAAAATTTAGTTCACCTTAAATATCCTCTTAATAAAAGAAAATACCCATTAAACCAATTTATTTGAATATTGATATTATGACATCCACCTTCTAACCTTCCTTTGGTCCAAAGTAAGATATTTTGGTCCAAAGTAAGATGGACCCCTTCCGGATGCTTCAAAGAGCGTCCAAAGCACACTGGCCCCAACATTCGAGTCACAAATGGCACGTGCAGAATACAAACATTAATGATGACTCTTTATTTACTCATGATATTAAACATCATGAGTAAAATCTATGGACAATTTAACTAAAGAGAAGGTTTTGGCCAAAAGCAAGATAGACACCACGAGCATGATGTGACTTGACATGGTTTCTTTATGCTCCAATTTAGGGGAAAAAATTAACTTTTATGGCAGGTAAATAAAGGACCAAAATATATTGTTAAAATATTTAATATTTACTTTTCAACTTGATGTAAGTATGTACAAAGTGTGAATGATACCTGTAGTCTATTTCAATCCATAAAAATAGTCTATATTCATAGACATTACCAATCTATAGAATACTTTCATGAACTCAATTTTAGATGTGACAATTTCTTTAAAAACAATTATAAAATTGTTTATAATGTTAGTATATATGTTTATATTTAATTAAGAAAAAATAATGTTATTTTTAAAGAAATTATTGAATTTAAGAAGAAATCAAATAAATATATAAATTAATAATATTAATAAAATAAGTAATAATAGTAAATAATAGATCATGTTAATTAGGTATAGTTTTGGTGGTTGGAAAGAATAATTGTTATCCTTTCCATCCAGGTTTAATTTTCATAAGTGACATGTTGAACTAATATATTGTTGTAATGGCTTTGAGCCTTTTTGTTAATTGACTTTGTGTCTTGAAGATTGTAGTGTAGCACTCGACCCCTTTGACTCTTACTGCAAGCAGTCTTTAACACTTTATGTTGAGAACACATTAACCTCTTAATTCACAAGAATTCTCATGTATGAAAACATGAATGAAAGATTTATCTTGCATTCTTAATTAGAGGATCCAAATGTATTGCTAGTTGAAACCCATAGTTGCTCTTCCACTTAAAAAAAATTGATTGTCATTGTTTCTATTGTGGAAGGGTTATTGGATCATTGAGAAATAGAGAACAAGAAAATGCATTTTGCATCCATTGATAGTGTTGGAATGGAAAGGATAAGTTTTAGAGCTTGCTTGCCTTGGGGCTTAAAGCACTCTTCTTTGAATTGAAACAAGCGACAGAGTCTCTTGAAAAATTCTCTTGCCTCTTTTTCTATTTTCTATTTTTTGATTATTTTTTAACTCATGAATTGAAGGTTTGCATTCCTATAATTGTTCAATAGTTGTGAGAACAATCACACCATGGTATTGCTTTGCTTGCAATATTTTTTGTTGTTCCTTAAACTTGATTGTTTGAACTTATCTTTTTACTTCAAATTGTAGATTTTATGAAGCTTGAAAGAAGATAAGTAAGAGATTTCACTTAGATTTGTAAGCACTTGAAATATGAAGCAAAAGTAGTGAGTAACATAGAAGCAACATGTAGAGCTTGTTTCCTTACGATTAAAATCTTGAAATCTTAGAGTTCAAAGAAAAATAAAAAGACACCAGGCTTTGACATATGCATTGCTCATTTTTCATCCTCGCTATTACCTAAAATTGATTTCAAAACTCTTTGATTTCAAAACTCTTGAAGAGTGCATCCATATTTTGTGATGATTTTTTTGCTTAAAGGATTGGTGGAATACTTGCATTGTGTGTTGATTTCATGTAAAAATTGTAGTGGATAAGCACAAGAAACTACTTTAAGGGAGAGAACGATCACTGATTGACATTTGTTTTAATGAATTGGTTCCTTAAAGGATTCATCGTTGGTTCAATGACCTGTATTTTCTCAAACATTTTCATTATTTCAACCTTTGAACAAAGTTCATTCATCTTTTCCTTATACACATTGAGTAAAATTCAGATTATTGATTAAATAAGGAAATATGTCCTTTTTTGGTAAGGCATCCTCAAGTGAGTTTATGGAATTCATTTATAATTGTTTTGCATATTTAATGAGTAGAAAATGAAAGTCTCCATATTGGAATATGTCATAAAATGGTAGATATCCAAATCTCATAGCTTCTAGATTTTTTCCATGCTCATAGCTTGTAGATTTTTTCCATTTGTTTGAAGGCACCAAACTCAAAAGAGAAGAAGCATAGAAGAACTTTATTTGTTTCAAGATGTTAGAGCATTCTTCTTTTTCCATCTTTGTTTTTAATTTAGATTTCCATCTTGTAATCATTATTTGTTTTGTTATTATTCTAGAGGTATAAAAGTGAAGTTTTCTTTGCACTACAAACACTGAGATCAAAAACAAGATTAATGGGTGAGGAAGCATACAAGAAGTTCAATATGATATATGATAGGCTTGAAGTTTTGTAGGAAACTCTCATGTGAAGATAAAAAAAAACATAGGCAATAAGTTTTCATTCAAATGATGCTCATACTTCACTCACACCATTACCCTAGGATTGATGCAAGAACCTTCATAAATCTAGAACATTGAATAATATCATTTACAAAGTATTCTCTTTCGAATGCCAAAGGATTTTTGACTTGAGTTCACTTGCAAATATCACGTACAATTTTTTGTTCATCCTCAAAATATTTTATGAGATTTGTGCTTTCATGAAATATGAATCCTTACATCTTTATATATGGATTTATGTGCTTAATTAATGAATATATCTCTTAGAAGAAATTTGTTTTTGCTTGATTTGAAATGAAAAACTTGTTTCCGATGTCTTAAACATATTTACATGTTTTGAACATGTTGAATAAATCATTGTCATTGACGTCAAAGGTAAGTAAGTATTCAAATATAAATGTGACTTTAATAAATACAAAAATGGAAAAGTTAACTGGAAGTGGACTTAACGTAAACGTGGAGTAAATATGAAAGTGGATTAAAGAAAAGGTAAAAGTGAAAGTGGAGTTTACGTAAAAGTTGAGTAAACATGAAAATTGATTAAAAAAATGTAAAAGTGAAAATGCACATGGTATTTGCACATGGATTTAAAAACCATGGTGGTAAAGTGAATTAAAAATTAAAAAGGGGGAAAATTAATTATTATTTAATTAAAGTCATGACTTTTCAAATGAACAAGACTTTTCATGTAAAGTTTATGATAAAGTATCAATGGAGAAGAGAGTTATGAGAAAAACGTGTGTGTGGGTGAAAATGTAATATTCTTATGCATACCATTTGAGGAGTGACGATTGAATATCATTCAAGGAGTGACGATTAAATATTAGCGAAGATCCGATCCAGTGTTTGTTACAAGGAAAATCTCTCTATGGCATGGGGTAAACCACAATAGATGGAATGACAAGCATAAATCAACTCTAATCCCCAGTATGCTATATAAATGAAATTATAACAAGACAAGGCCAAGAGCCTACCTCGTTTAGTCGTTCGATGAAGACCACCCTTGAACATGCAACCCAAAGATTTATACCTGCAACTTGTCCTCAACAACCAAGATACACAAGCATATGTTTATAATACATAATGTTAGCATATAGATTAGCATAATCCATTAACATACATGACAAATACACCCATGGAATAATAATTCAAATATTTGCAAGATATCAATGGGACGGGAAAATATTATTTCTATTAAAATAATCAACATAAGCACATAGGTGACAAACTTCTGTAACGACACATACGAGAAACTAAGTCCCTCTAGTTGGGTCTCCACCACTTCAATCCTCCACCAACGACAAGCTCATATAAAAGAGTCAATGAGGTTCTCCATCACAAAGAAGGAAGAGCTTGGGGGCTGAAGAAGGAGTTCAGACTTTCAAGGACAAAGGATGCATACTCAATATGAAGTGAAATTTCTCTAGAGTGTCTTTGCTCTCAATGTTGAATTGTTCAATCTCCTCAAAGCTTGTATATGGCTCAATTTATAGCCTTAAAATGGAACTGAAGGGACGATTCAGAGTGTTTCCAATATATGGAAGGTCAAGGATCATGGATCTCGTGACATGGCATAGAAACCCGACATAATTTTTAATTGTGAGCACCAAACCCGATGTATGTAGGTTGTAGTGGAGCAACATGTGTATACACTTGTTGTATAATTGATAGGGAACATATATGTGGAAAATGTGCTTTTTTGGCTCTATAAGGTACAAAAGTGTGTTGGAAAATATGTAACAGACAGTGAATGGCATGAGTACAGGAAGAATGTACAGAGGATTGTTAGCATATTTACAGGCAGCATATACTTGTCATTGATGGCAAGTACAGTAGTGGTGATGGCTTGATTACAACAACGATGATTAGCAGCGCAACAATAATCGGGAGGAGAAGAGTCAGTGATCGTTGGATCCCATTCAATTTTTTCGAAAGAACGAGGTCCGTCAGATCTGAATGAAGACAAGACGAGCGCACTGAAGAGGAGGAAAGAGCTCAGTCGTTAGATCCAAGCGCAAGACCCGACCATCGTTGGATCAAGGATAACTTGCACACTCTTTAAAGTACAAGGAGAAGCGAGCGTAATCGCGATTTACAAAATCGCGACTTCATCTGAGCCGTCAGATCAAGCTTTGATCTAGACCGTTGATTCCAGTCCCTGTCGGAGTTTCGAGGATCGCAAGTTGGACATGTCAAAGATTATTAACATCAGAAATCTCGATATCGCGATATGCGAAATCGCAACGTAACTGCGACCGTCAGATCAAGATCATATTTGGACCGTTGATCTAACTCCTTATCGGAGTTTCGCGAATCGCGACATGGAGTGACAAAAACACTGCAACAAGAAATGCGAAATCGCGATATGCAAAATTGCGACTCAATCGCAGCCATTGAATCAAGCTCGGATTTGGACCATTGATCTAACTCCATATCATAGTTTCGGGGATCGCAACATGGAGAGGTAAGAAAACAATGCAACAAGAATGCCGATTTTGCGATATGTGAAATCGCGATTCAATCGCAGCCGTCAAGTCAAGATCAGACCTGGACCGTTGATCAAACTCCATATCGGAGTTTCGCGAATCGCGACATAGAGAGGCAAATAACACAATGCAACAAGAATGCCGATTTTGCGATATGCGAAATCGCGATTTAATCGCAGTCGTCAGATCAAGAAATGATCTGGACCGTTGATCTGACTTCTTCACAGAGAATCGTGGTTTGGGATTTGTAAGTGACAAAAACATTGAACATAAGGAGTGTCGAAATCGCGATGAGTGAAATCTCGACTTAATATGAACCGTCAGATCTATATATGATCTGGATCGTTGATCCGACTGCTTTACGAAGTTTCGGGGATCGGGATTTGTAAGTGACAAAAACATTGAACATCAGGAATGTCAAAATTGCGATGAGTGAAATCCCGACTTAATCTGAACCATTAGATCTTTATATGATTTGGATCGTTGAACCGACTGCTTTACGGAATTTCATGGATCGGGATTTGCAAGTGACAAAAACATTGAACATCAGGAGTGTCGATATCGTGATATGTAAAATCTCGATTGGATCTGAACCGTCAGATCAAGTATTGATCGGAGGGTTACTGTTCGCTCTCGCATTTAACTCCTTAGTTTGGAATCTGTTAGCGAAACAGACTCATGATTGCCGATTAGTTGGCATTTCAGTTGCTGAGACAGTTGTCTTCTTTTTGCTGAAGGAGATGGGAAGTGGAACCACTGGGAGTGTGAATAAAAGAAAATGAGACAGACAGCGTGAGGTTGGTTTTTCTATATGTGAAAACAATGAAACAATAAGAAAAGGAAAATGAGAAAATGCGCAGGAGGAGATTGAGCATATGTGCAGTGTGAGATGAAATGTAGAGCTGAATAACAGAACAAGTTGAAGAAGAGCAGAATGAGAGAACAAGTTGATGCAGAGAATACCTGCTGAATAGACAGAGGAAGAGAAGAGCAGCAGAACAGTGTGTAGAAGACCAGATTTACAGAACAAAGAAAGATTGGTAAGAACTAATTTATCTATAAAGTTGAATGTTTATTTAGCCATTTATATTCTAGGGAGGTTGGGAGGAGCTCGAGAGGCCTGTTGTCCTCAGAGGTTCAAGTGGAAGCTTGAACACAGGAAGTTGTAGCTTCCATCTGGTTGCAACCAGAGAAATTAGGGTGGAAGGGTGGTGCAAGGGAGAACAAGTATTCTCTGTTATACAGGTTGGAGCTTGTGTAACTGGAAGTTGGTGCTGAAACATTAAGGAAGTTGGTGCTTCCATCCAGTTGGTGCTGGAATATTCAGGGAGTTGATGCTTCCTTCTAGTGGGTGCTAGAGAAACCAAAGAGTTGGTGCTCTCAAACAAGTTGCATCTTGTAAAACTGAGGTAGCAGCCTCACATTGAGTTGGTGATCAATTAGAGATGATGTATAGAACCTAAAAGACTGCCTATCATTTCGAAGAAGAAGAGGTTTTCTCCCTTTATGGGTTTCCTCGTGAAAATCTGTCTTTGTGTATACCTTATGTGTGACTGATGCTTTTTACTTTTACTGTCC
>ML805956.1:127582-176430 GCA_009831015.1 Picea engelmannii | reverse complement strand
AGAGGCAGAATACATTGCTGCTGCTACTTGCTGCACACAAATCTTATGGATGATACAAACTCTTGTAGATCTGAAGGTAACTTACACTGATCCTATTCCAATTCATTGTGATAACACAAGTGCCATTAGTGTCTCCAAGAATCCTGTTCTTTATTCCAAGACTAAGAATATTCAAGTCAAGTACCATTTTCTCAGAGAACAAGTTACAAACAGAATTGTTCAGCTGCATTATATTCCTTCCAAAGAACAAATTGCTGATATCTTTACTAAACTATTAGCAGCGACCCCTTTTGGATACCTTCGTCAAAAGTTGGGGGTTATAATCTCTTGTGTTTAATCCGTTCACCTGGTCAGGGGGAGTACTGATTGAATATCTGGTGTATTCCCAAGATGTTTATAGTCGACAGGGGGAGTATGTTTTGCGACAAGATCAGGGGAAGAATGTTTCTTCTTTGACATTGATGTCAAAGGGGGAGAAAAGAGTTCAGGAGAGTTGAGTCCGAATGCATGTGGGTGCTTGTGTTGCCATCAATGCCAAAGGGGGAGATTGTTGGCAAATATGTAACAGACAACAAATGGCATGAGTACAGGAAGAATGTACAGAGGATTGTTAGCATATTTACAGGCAGCGTATACTTGTCATTGATGGCAAGTACAGTAGTGGTGATGGCTTGAGTACAACATCGATGATTAGCAGCGCAGCAATAATCGGGAGGAGAAGAGTCAGTGATCGTTGGATCCCATTCAAATTTCCTGAAAGAACGAGGGCCGTCATATATGAATGAAGACAAGACGAGCGCACTGAAGAGGAGGACAGAGCTCAGTTGTTAGATCCAAGTGCAAGACCTGACCATCGTTGGATCAAGGATAACCTGCACACTCTTTAAAGTACAAGGAGAAGCGGGTGTAATCACGATTTGCAAAATCGTGACTTCATCTAAGCCGTCAGATCAAGCTTTGATCTGGACCGTTGATTCCAGTCCCTGTCGGAGTTTCGAGGATCACAAGTTGGACATGTCAAAGATTATTAACATCATAAATCCCGATATCGCGATATGCGAAATCACGACGTAACTGCGACCGTTAGATCAAGATCAGATTTGGACCGTTGATCTAACTCCTTATCGGAGTTTCGCGAATCGCGACATGGAGTGACAAAAACATTGCAACAAGAAATGCGAAATCGCGATATGCGAAATTGTGACTCAATCGCAGCCGTTGAATCAAGCTCAGATTTTGACCGTTGATCTAACTCCATATCAGAGTTTCGGGGATCGCAACATGGAGAGGTAAGAAAAAAATGCAACAAGAATGCCGATTTCGCGATATGCAAAATCGCGATTCAATCGCAGCCGTCAAGTCAAGATCAGACCTGGACCGTTGATCAAACTCCATATCGGAGTTTTGCGAATCGCGACATAGAGAGGCAAAGAACACAATGCAACAAGAATGCCGATTTCGCGATATGCGAAATCGCGATTTAATCGCAGCCGTCAGATCAAGAAATGATCTGGACCGTTGATCTGACTTCTTCACGGAGTCTCGTGGTTCGGGATTTGTAAGTGACAAAAACATTGAACATCAGGTGTGTCAAAATCGCGATGAGTGAAATCCTGACTTAATCTGAACCGTCAGATCTATATATGATCTGGATCATTGATCCGACTGCTTTATGGAGTTTCGGGGATCGGGATTTGTAAGTGACAAAAACATTGAACATCAGGAGTGTTGAAATCGCGATGAGTGAAATCCCGACTTAATCTGAATTGTCAGATCTTTATATGATCTGGATCGTTGATTCGACTGCTTTACGAAATTTCGTGGATCGGGATTTGCAAGTGACAAAAACATTGAACATCAAGAGTGTCGAAATCACGATATGTAAAATCTCGATTGGATCTGAACCATCAGATCAAGTATTGATCGGAGGGTTACTGTTCGCTCTCGCATTTAACTCTTTAGTTTGGAATCTGTTAGCGAAACAGACTCATGATTGTCGATTAGTTGGCGTTTCAGTTGTTGAGATAGTTGTCTTCTTTTTGCTGAAGGAGATGGGAAGTGGAACCATTGGGAGTGTGAATAAAAGAAAATGAGACAGACAGCGTGAGGTTGGCTGTTCTATATGAGAAAACAATGAAACGATAAGAAAAGGAAAATGAGAAAATGCGCAGGAGGAGATTGAGCATATGTGCAGTGTGAGATGAAATGCAGAGCTGAATAACAGAACAATTTGAAGAAGATCAGAATGAGAGAACGAGTTGATGTAGAGCATACCTGCTGAATAGACAGAGGAAGAGAAGAGCAACAGAACATTGTGTAGAAGACCAGATTTACAGAACAACGAAAGATTGGTAAGAACTGATTTATTTGTAAAGTTGAATGTTTATTTAGCCATTTATATTCTAGGGAGGTTGGGAGGATCTCGGGAGGACTATTGTCCTCAGAGGTTCAAGTGGAAGCTTGAACACAGAAAGTTGTAGCTTCCATCTGGTTGCAGCCAGAGAAATTAGGGTGGAAGGGTGGTGCAAGGGAGAACAAGTATTCTCTGTTATACAGGTTGGAGCCTGTGTAACTGGAAGTTTGTGCTTCCATCCAGTTGGTGCTGGAACATTAAGGAAGTTGGTGCTTCCATCCAGTTGGTGCTGGAATATTCAGGGAGTTGATGCTTCCTTCTAGTGGGTGCTAGAGAAACCAGAGAGTTGGTGCTCTCAAACAAGTTGCAGCTTGTAAAACTAAGGTAGCAGCCTCACATTGAGTTGGTGATCAATTAGAGATGATGTACATAACCTAAAAGACTGCCTATCATTTCAAAGAAGAAGAGGTTTTCTCCCTTTATGGGTTTCCTCGTGAAAATCTGTCTTTGTGTATACCTTATGTGTGACTGATGCTTTTTACTTTTACTGTCCATATGCTGTATAATGTTGATGATCACTTGAAGAAATATTATGAATATTTTAATAGAGTTAAAATTGTTTAAGCTCAAAGACAACTGATTCACCCCCCCCCCTCTCAGTCGTATTAGTAATTTCAACAAAGTGGACTTGACGTCTACATAGGGAAATGGAAAGGCCATCCAAGCAAGTTGCATGGGGTGAGGGAAAATTTGTTGTAACATATTCCCCCTAATGTGTGAGGTCATAGGAGTATCTATGATGGTCAAAATAGATTATAATTCCCATAAGTGGAGTAATGGAGACTTAGCTAGAAGTGCTAGTTACCCATGAGAATATGACAATCCATAATGACTTTGTACACATGGATTCCAATCTGAATTACACTGCAGATCCATGTGGAAATATATCAAATAGTTGTTCATGGCCATTAATAGGAAATACAAAGAGGGCATATGCCAAATGCTGTCATAGTCACGAACAAGGCATAGTGAAATCCAATCTCAAAATCAATCTGAAGATATCTATATACAATGGAGTACAATCTGATCTCCCATGATCATTGAAGTCATATAGGTACTAGTTCAATGAAAGACAACAACAGATTAGGAATGTTGCTACTGTAAGCTAGAGGTCTTCTACACTATCCGTTGAAGGTGCAAGTATACATCATGTGAATAGAGGAGTTGAGGTCGAACACAATGAGACATAATTTGATTACCAGTCATTAAGGTATACCATTAACAAATGCGATACAACCTACTGATAATGAAAGTAGGTATTGTTAGCACTAATATTTTCATGATTAAATTTTGGTATTAAAAATTCATAGTTTTCTTATAGAAAGATAATAAGGTCTTCTTAGCATATTTTTGTCCATCTTAAGGTCATATGAGGGGTTTTAAATTCTAAAACTCATATTTTGAAAATGGCACTACAGGAAGTTCCTGCAATTTTCCTATGCAGAAAAAGTGCGCTGGCGCTACAGGAAGTTCCTGTAGTGCAACCTGTTTTTAGGCAAATGACACCGTTTTGGAGGATGATTATGAGACCAACCACCTATTCAACTTATTTACTCGTTGAAGTGAGTTGGAGATCAATCACTTAAGATAATATGGAAGGACAACTCATTTTACAAGTGGATGTTGATTAGTCAAAGGCCTATTCTAGTGTAAAATTGTTGCCTAGAAATTAGGGTTTGTTGTCACTATCCAACACTCCTATTTTTAGGGATACCACATCCTTTAAATTTTGACTCATATATATTTCAAAAACCTTGGTACCTAATAAGGAAGTTCGAATTATTGATGGATAATATTTTGGGAACACATCATCACGTTGACCTAATGTTTAGCAAGAAGTTACCAAAATTTTTGGAATTTTCGTGTTTTAGTCATCAACTTTTGGCATGGATTTTGAGCAGATGGTGATCAATATCAGTAAACTGAAAGAATTTTTTCTCAATAACAGACTCATCTACAAAAACCTCTTTTAGTTTTTACACAGGTGTCATGGTTTGGGAGATTCAAATGAATATTTACAACTCATTTTTCAGATTCAGAAATTTAAGAATTTTTATGTTTTAGTCATTATCTTTGGAAACAGATCCCGAGCAGCGAGAAGGTTATTTTTGAAAAGTGAAAGAGGTTTTTCTCAATAAAAGACTCATCTAAAAAAAAATCTCTCGTATTTTACACAGGTTTCATGGTTTGGGAGAAATAGGTGGATCTATGAGCATCATTGTTCCAGAATTTCGACAGTTTATTTTTCCTAAAAACCACAGTTTGATCCATTTTTATTAGATCTTGAGAAGAATGTAATATATTTATAAAAGAGAGGAATGAAAATATTAGAGTGGGGGATTCAGTCCAAGGGACTAAGAGAGAGCTGCAGAAGGTGAACAACCTGTGTAATACTTTGATTTTTTTTTTCAAGGCTTCTATGTAAAGATTTCAACGATAACAAAGTTTATGATCAATTTGTTTTCCTTAGTTCATCATTTCTTTCTTTTTCATTTGTTTAAATCTGTTTTGCTGCTATAGGATATATGTATGCAATTCGATGCTAAGAATACTGTAGTATAGGATATACTATAGTTTTCGCCACCAACCACATTTGAGACTTATATTCACAGTTAGAAAGGGTTTCTGAATATTGAGTATTCTTCCCTGTAAGTGTATCAAGGATCATGGTGGTTTTTTATTTACTAGCAATTTTGTTTTCTTCATTTCCTCATTCATTTTTCTATAACCTTGGAGTTGATCTAAGTTTTGGTAGCTTGACCTGCTGCCCATAGAATGTTGAGATAGGGTTAATATTTTTAATGGACTCCATTCCCAATGTCTAGTTGCTCATTTGCAGTCATTTCACTGCCTTCATTTTGATCCTACCACTCTCTAAGTTTTCCTTAAACCAATTAAATCAAGGTGTGCTAGGCTTGACTCTTTAGCAATCAAGAGTCAACTTCTAGCGCTAATAGGTATCAAGGCACTGAGTACATTCTACAAGTGTGAATAAGGGTGTTGAGGTCGAACACTTGAAGAATCCATCGATCATGAGACATTGATGTATTCCCAACTGTCGATGGTGGGATAACTTGCCACCAATGATTTCAATTCTCTAGGTACTCATAGGACTGTAGGTCTCATTTCCAGAATAGATGAGAAAAATTCGATGGAAGGAGACCCATTGAAAGGAGAGAATTAGGGCATCTCTCATTAGTCAGCATGAGGTACAAAGAAATATCTTGATGATTAGGAGGATCTTGGACAAATAGGATGTTCATGAAACAATGACCCTGTGCATCTCTCACATGCACCAGATGCAAGTATTGCATGAAAGAGACCCTCTGAATAACAACCAATAAGAAAGACTGTCGAAAAAGGAAAGGAAACCACCAATAAGTCTAATGGAGTGCAAGACACTTGATTAATCCCAATGTGTGACTAGATTTATTTCCGTTGAACACAAGGGAAATCCCCTAGTCAGTTACTAATGAGGAGATGCCAACTATTGGATTCAATGTTACCTACCCATAATGAAAGTAGGACCATGGTGCATGGTAGGAGTACAACTTCATGTGACTCTGAGATACACTGAGGGTATTCTCAACATGCAAAGTCAGGAGTTTTAAGAAATGGTCGACACATGCTTATAGAATTCCTTTGAACAATAGAATGAGACATATGGATAACTCAGGTAGCATAGACTTACTGATAAAAATTCATGATGCAGGAGGCATCATCAAACTCTTCATAGGGGCTGGAAGAATAACCAGTTGGAGGAGTAAACTCTAAGTAATGAGCTCATCTTCCTAAGGTCATGCTAAACCCAAATTAGGTGATAGTCGACTCAAAAGTTTGTGCTATGTTCAAAGGTGACACAACTGTTGTCGATATGAGACAAGATTCTTTTCTCGCCTGTCTTTTTTAGTTTTTTCATAGGAAAATAAATGCTATGATACAAGAGAGGAAACAAGTGTCATGAGTAAGCAACTAGCTCCAAATAGTGGAACATACCTATGCTCAATGCAAGGAAGTGCATGTGGGGCATGGAAACTCAGGGGGATGTTTCCTCTTAGGGTATAGGGTGTCAAGATACAAAGGATATATAAAAGTCTCTGCTTGGCTAGTGATGCAAATTGATGAGGTAAGAGGCTTATAACGAGAAAGAGGGAACCAACAATAGGCTCTATACTGCAAGAAAGATGATGGAATGTGATTACAAATTAAATCCAATGAATGTCCTTTTTCATAGATTTATTCTCCTAGGCCTAAAAAAGTATAAAATAATACCCAGGAGAACTCTTCTAGCCAATGGTGACTAGAATATTATTTTTTCGCAAGTAGTCTAATTTGTCTGAAAAAGGGTTAAACTTACACCAAATAGACATCCTTTCAAATACATTTAACAAGTGTGAAAGAGACAAGTTCACTCGACAATATTTTCATTTTTTAGAGAGTCGGAAAAGAGCTTAACCAAGAATCGGGGGAAGTCCCATAAGTAATGGTCAGAATGCTTGTGATTAAGAATATGGGGTTCGAACGCAAAGTCATATCAGAACTATAAGGAACTACCGGTCCTGTTGGGCTCTTTGTTTTTGGGAAATAATTGCACAAGTTTTGACTAAGCACGAGTTGCGCAAAACCTCATCAGAGGCTGGGAGAAAGAGTAACAAAAAGAAGTTGAGGAAGTCAACGCGATGCCAACAAGGAAACAAACGGTTGCAATAGAACAAAAAAGTGCTCAAGACGAGAAGGAAGACACAACCCAGCTATACATACGGGGCTGAATATAAGTGTAAAAAGGGGTTAGGTTGGTTCGTTCATGGGCGAATGCTCTCATTTGTTGATATCTCAATCAGTGTGGGTTGATAGGCTTGAGGTGTGTCATGTTGATGAGAGTCACCCAAGTTCTGGGGTTAGTCATTGATACTTGTTGTAAAGTTGAGAGAAGACAAGCAAGAGTCTGTCATGTGCCCTACTGTGTGAGTTTGAGTATGTAACATAGAAAGATCTCAAAGGTAATATGAAGAAGGATCAAATTTTAAAATATGATGTGTCCTTGTTTGGTTACTTATGCATTACAACATCTCTTCATGGATTATGAGTTCTATTTGATGGTTCTATGTTTAATTGTTGATCGCAATGTAAGTAGGTTCAATTCTTGTATTTAGATGGTTCAGATTTTTTAGCGACTCTTGCAAAAGAACACGAACAAGTTCGGAATGCTCTATGGATCCTCTTTAGTCTTCTTCCTACCCTTCCATATCTATTTGTCTCAATAGCACTTCGGGTGAGACTTCTTCTCTTCGAAGGAGATGAAAATGTCAACGCTCTAGACTACACGATACCTTTTGTTGGTAACCTGAGAAGGACCCTGGTCTGATCAAATTCGCGCCAACAAAATGGTTTCGTTACCGGGACCCGTGTTAAAAGGGAACCTATAGGGAGGATGCTTCCACCGATCCATAGATCTGGTATTGATCAATGGTGGGAAAAGAACTATGACACCTTCATATGGAAAGAAGCAGAACTAAGAAGAAAATTGCTGGAAAACACTCGCGAATCAATATTTTACTTAGAAATATCAAGTGACTAGTATGAGATTTTCCGGGTTAAATTCCCTGAAGAATTTTTTCACTGGATAAAGAGGCTCCAAGAAGCTCCAGAGTTCCAAGAATGGGCCAAGAATATCTGTGCGTGGGATACCGAAAATTTAGAAGCACTCCAGACGCTGGATTTCCTAGTCACACGAGCTATGGATTTCTGGGTTAGCACCATGATAGAAGGATACATAATCGAATTTGCAGTTGAGAACCGCGAGTCTTTCTCACGGGCAGAGAAATGTTTTAAGAAAAGCGCAAGGGGAAGACTATTGAGAGAAATCCCCTTGAGGATTAAGGCTTTCTTGATGGAGGAGGGGATGTTAATTATGTCCCCAACCGAGATGACAATGTAAACACCCTCACTTGGGGTGGGGCAAGATGGGGTGAGGGTCATGGCATGAGGAAGGGGAAGGGTTCTTCGAAAAATGGGGGGGAAACAAAAAGAAATGGATTCAAGAGATGATCGAGCCTTGAAGAGATCCGCCATAGTTGATAAGTGGTGGCATGGAAAGATCAACAAAGCTGCAAGAAAATCTGAAAAGTTGATGAAATAAGGAGGATCAAGAGAAATAGAGGAAAGAAATATGGAATAATTGTAGAGGATGAGAAGACAGGAATGACTGGCTAGTCAAATATTAAATGGGAGAGAAGCAAGGAGAGTAATAAGTCCCAAGGAAGCGGGACAAGAAAGAGAAAGCGTGGAGGTAAGAGAGGAGGAAGCCATCATGAATCTTGGAGGAGAAGGATAAGATTCATCCCCGATAACAGGAGAAATTGAGAATCCAGCCGAAGAGATCGTCCCAGTAGAAGCTAATGAGACCCCCCAGATCAAATAAAACCGCCCCGAAGCCAGTGGCACCAACCTCGAATCACCCATACCCCAAGTGATTTCTATACAAGAAGTAAGTCTGATACTACCCTCTCATGCTAGTTCTATTACAGTACAATCAGTTAGTCAGTCACAACCAAGAAGTATAGGTATAGGGAGAACATTGGGATCCCCTGGTAGATCACAAGTAGGACTATTGGGGTTCGTATTGATATGAACAACAGGACCAACAATGGCCAATGAAGTGTGAGGTTCGATTGCCCGATACCCAAAATTTTGGGGTAAGGGAGACAAAGACGTCGAGCAACACTAGCTCTTGTGCGAAGCCATCCGGAGATCCAGAGGGACTTCAGATGCAAATAAGTTGGTCGAGTTCCAGACTACCTTGAGAGGTCACGCTCTCAAGTGGTACATGAAGATCATTGAACCAGGAGTGCCAGGGACGCAAACTCAAGCGTTCACACTTGACTAGGTATGGACGAGGTTCATAGCAGAGTTCAAACTGCCTTAGTTAGAACAACAATCCTTGTCTGAGTTTCGTGAGATCCAACAGAGGGAAGGCAAATCAGCCTGGGAGTACAACTAGAAGTTTAAAGATGCCATAGGGAGGTTGGCACATTCAATCCATGAAGAACATCAAAGGGAATGGTACATTCAGGGGCTGCTGCCTCTAACTCGGATTCCGCTAACACAACAATGGATAACCATGTTGACAGACGCCTTGGAACAATCAATGAATATTGAAGCCATGGCGGGATATCCTAGGAGCTTAAGAATAACTCGACCCCTAGTAGATGAAAATATGGCACAACTACAAGAGCAGATATCGACACTTACAAAAAATATTCAGGAGTTGACGATACCTAGACCAGGACGACCACATGTTTAGTGCACTGGATGCTATACGGAAGGTCATTTGGCGAATGAATGTACGCATATGAGGGGACTGGGATCTCCTCAAAATCTGATGGTACCCCCAGCAGGACCTACAGGAGGAGTTGCGCAAGTGTCGATGAACTCACCATTCCATAATCCCACCCCATATCATGCTTTCCTAGGAGGCCAAGTAGCACCACCAATAGAATATTGTGAGATCTGTCGAATCCACGGGCATGGACCAAGAAAGTACCCCATCATGAAAAAGTATTCGACAATACCAAACACAGTACACTGGGAGTTTTTCACATCCACCACGCATACTACCAATCAATGTAGAGCGTTGGACGCACTCGCAGATAGGCTAGACCAAACAACATTCAGGGTGAATGAAAACCTACAGGGACCAGGAAGAGGTTGAGGAGGTGGAGCCAGAGGAGACTTTGGAGGAGGAAGAACTGGCGGAAGAGGACCAACCAAATGTTATAAATGTGATGAACAAGGTCACTTGGCTAGATATTGTCCTCATCCAAGGTGACCATGGTGCTCTCACTGCAGAACCAACTGACACGGAACTGAAGACTGTCTAGATTTAATCGTAAAGTGGGAAGATAGAGTACGACAAAGAGGAACTAACCTTATCAGTTCAGAGATTAAGAGGATTTCCAAGGGAAACTTGCCCAATCTTAATCTCGTTACTCGAAGAGGAGCGAAGACAGGAGTTGATGCTGATACTATACCTCAGATCCAAAAAGAAACACCTAAGGGAGATAGGTATGACCCCCTAAAGAAAAAAATGTTCTTTAAAGATGCCATCGAAGTATTCCAGAATATACCTAGTCATGAAATGCGAAAGAACCCCCCCAGCCGATGATTTACCCTAAGGTGGCACAAGTCCTTGCTTCACCCCCTGCACCCAGAAAATTTGTAGTCATTCCAAGATAGTCTGAGAAACCTCAAAACACAGTTGACCTCTGGTTTAAGTTATTCTCTGACATTATGGGGAATGATCAACTAACATAAAAGTTTCACAATGCACTATACCTAGTTTTAGGGAATGAAGAAAAATCAGAAGCAAGGATAAGGACTAACCTTCCTGAGAAAAGTACTCAGAGAGTGCAATGAAGAAAAGTAAGAACCGAAAAAGAATTTCGACTGGTATCCCAGTTAGATGACTTTGAAATTAAGAACGTCATGTTGGACCTAGGGTCAGATGTGAACATTCTGCCCAAGAAGACCTGGGAAGCCTTGGGAAAACCGAGACTGACATACTCCCCAATTCAGTTAAGAATGGAAAACCAATACTGTATCTTTCCCATAAGAAGATGGGAGAATGTGAAAATCGATGTAGTAGGAGTAAAAATAGTGGCAGAGTTTGAATTCATTGAGATCATGGGAGACAAGGACCCCTACCTTGTGCTACTTGGCATCGATTGGGCTTATGACAATTATGCAGTAATCGATTTAAAGAAAGACACCATGAATTTTGAAGCTGAGGGAATCAAGGTAGTTCAACCTTTGGATCCATATGTAGGACCCAGGTACACAGAACCAATAGAAAGTAATATGGAAGGAGAAAACCTAGACCAGTTGTACACTATAACAGCTGGGACCAGAAACGATTATATAAATCCTATTGCAGATGGATCAATAAGCAGGAAAAGTATACAGTCAACAGACGAAGATTCAGAACTGGCTTTTGATAGTTGGCAACAAGGGTTGCATGAACAATTCTCAAGGAGATGTGCAACTATCAGAACGATTATATGGATTGGGACCAAAGCTAGAGAACACCCAGTATATGATGACACCTCAGACCTAAACAATATTTTGCAGAACATGGAAGAAAATGTGAGAGAATATCAAAGAATATCGATACTGGATATAGCTTTCCATAACAACCCCTCTGGATGGTGGGCCAGTCATAAATTTGTACTCAGAACTTGGGATGAGGTGAAGCAAGCTATCAAGTACAAGTTCTGGAATAAGGAGCAACTGGAATTAGGGATGTAAATAGAACCCCACACCGCACAATTGTTCAACAGAGAATCGGATCCTAGAATACACATTGAATAGTGCGTAACACAGTGGTAGCCCGCGAAGATACCATCTCACTTTTGGGTTCAGGTATTTCCCCATTCTCTAGGCCCAATCTCAAAAGCTTGGTTTGTACATGAGGAAACTAAAAGACATACCAGTGATTGGCAAACACTAGCAGTTCAATTTTGGAAAGACTTCTCATTCACAAGTAAGTACCTTGAACTTGAACTAACCCTGCAAAAGATTCAAGAACTTTTGTTTATAGCCAATATCAATAAGAGATCAAACTTTGTAGTGTGTCCCAAGCATACCCAAGAACTTCAGAATAAATGCCACTTACCCTCAACTGAAAAATCTATAGAATGTTATCAGATTAGCAAGCACTCAAAAAGCCTAGACGAATTAGAAGAACTGAGAAACCTAGCCATCAAAGAGACAGAGGGGAGTAGAGAAATCCAAAATACCATACCTATCCAGACCAATAGTTCCTATAATCACCCACTAAAATTGCAGAGACTCAATATAGGGACCGAAGAGAAACCCAAGATAGCCTTGGTGGGAGATTACTGGGATGAACAAACTAGTCAATAAATATAGATTTTATTGAGGGAATACGAAGATTTGTTCCTGAAGACGGTTTTAGAATTAAAGGGAATCAAGGGAGTCATGGGAGAAATGAAGATTGAGTTAAAACTAGGATCTGATCTTGTTAGACATAGACCATACCGTCTTAACCCCAAAATAAAAGAGAAATTTAAGAAGGAGATTGATAAGATGTTAGAAGCAGGTCTCATTTTTTCGATAGAAGAATTCGAGTGGGCCAGGCCGATAGTCATCCAAAGCAAGAAAGACACAGAGGATATTAGAGTCTATGTAGGCTACAAGAGTCTCAATGCTACATGTGTGCATGACCCTTTCCCAACACCTTTTATTGATGAAGTAATCGAACAAGTTGCGGGGAAGGAAGCATACTCATTTATAGACAAATTTTTAGGATACCATCAGGTCAGGATCACCGAAGAGGACAAGAGAAAGACCACTTTCATTACTGAATGGGGATCTTTTGCATACAATGTCATGCCATTTGGCTTAAACAATGCCCCTGCCATTTTTTCTAAGATTGTGATAGCAGACTTTAGAGAATTCATTCACAAATTTATAGAAGTATACATGGATGATTGGACAATATATAGCCTACTCAAGGAACATATAGCACTGCTAAGGATAATGTTTGACAGATGCAGAGAATTGCAAATCTCTATAAATCTTAGAAAATGTATCTTATGTGTGCCACATGGAAATTTGTTGGGCCACATAGTCTGTCGAGAAGGAGCATTGGTAGACCTAGCTAAAGTTTCGGTCATTGTGAATATGATGCCACCTACAAGTTCTAAACAATTTCGCTCCACACTAGGACATACAGGCTACTATCGCAGGTTCATTCGAAGATACACCAACATTACCACACCTTTGGAAAACCTCCTGAAAAAGGATGAAATGTTCCAATGGACTCCCGAATGTGATAAATCATTTGAGACACTTAAGGAGAATCTCATTACAACACCAATTCTGATATTCCCAAACTGGGATAAGGAATTTCACGTCCATGTAGATGCTTCAAGAATTGCCTTAGGAGCTATCTTAACGCAACTTGGAGATGGAGCTATGGATCACCCCATCTACTTTGCGAGTCGAAAGCTATCGCAAGTAGAGCACAACTAAACAACGACAGAAAGGGAAGGCTTAGCAATGATATATTCTTTACATAAGTTTAGACATTATATGCTAGGTTCCCATTTCAAATTCTTTACTAACCATTTCACATTGAAATACCTAGTTAAAAAACCTGTGCTGGAAGGGATAATTTGTAGATGGCTGCTGCTATTTCAGGAATTCTGCTATTTTAGGAATTCTCCTTCGAAGTTATCATCAAGCCAGGACGATGCAACGTCGAAACTGATCATCTATCCATACTAGAGTCGGGTTAAAGTGAAGGAGCAGTGAATGAAAAGCTCCAAGACGTAGATTTGTTTAGGATTAAGGCCATACCGGAATATCTAGAGGACATAACAGTCTTTCTCAGTACAGGATCCTGTCTTGAAACATTTTCCGCAACCCAGAAACACCATATGGTTGTTAGAGCAGCGAATTACCAGTTGATCACTGGACAATTGTATAGACTAGGACTAGACAACATTCTCTGATGATGCGTCTTGGATCACGAAAGGCAGGATATACTCTGGGAATTCCATAGTGGAGTTGCAGAAGGCCACGTAGGAGGAAAGACCATGACACAAAAATTTCTTCAATCAGGACTTTGGTGGGCAATGCTTTTTAAGGATGCAAAAGCATACGCTAGATTGTGCGATGTTTGTCAACGAGTGGGAAAGCCATCATGCTGAGATGAACTACCACTACAACCAGTTAGAGCTCTACAACCATTTGAGAAATGGGCAGTTGAATTCATTGGACCAATCAACCCCACAACCAAACATTCAAAGGATAGATAAATCATTACCGCAACTGACTACCTTACCCGTTGGGCAGAATCAACAGCGGTACATGATTGTTCGACAGATACTGCTTCCTAGTTCATCTTCAAAAATATCATTACCCACTTCAAATTTCCCAAGATCCTAATGAGAGATCAAGGAGATCATTTCATTAGAAACATCATAGCAACAATTACAACATAATTTATGATTCAACATCACAAGAGCCATCCATACCACCCATAGGCCAACGAAACAGTTGAAGCCTTCAACAAGATCCTGTAAAGGGGACTAACAAAGGTTTGTTGCACAAACCGAGAGGACTAGGATGATAGAGTTCCAACGGTACTATGGGCCTACAGGACAACCACAAAGAAAATCCACAGATACACACCGTTCTAGCTAGTTTATGGAAGAGAGGTAGTGGTGCCTGTAGAGTTCATCACTCCAAGCCTGTATATTGCAAAAGTCACACGTATGACAGAAGAGGGATCAATGGCACAGAGACTTGCAGTCTTCCATCAGTCTTCCATCAAAGCCACAAACATTTCTAGCAGTCTTCCATCAGTTAGTTGAAAAGGTAAGACAAAAATATTGGCACAATAGACACATTAAAACCAAGGTATTCACACAAGGGGACAAGGTGTTACTCTACGACATCCGATACCAGAAGCATCCTAGCAAATTGCGTATGCACTGGTGGGGACCTTTTATAGTTGCGAAGATCTGACCTTTAGGAGCAATCAGAATCATGTAACTCGATGGTGTGCTACGACCGGGATGGGTGAATGGCGCTCGCCTGAAGCCCTACGTATCTCAAAATTGAGAAAGAAGGACAATCACTCCAATTCAACGACCTTTGTGGTCAGGGGCAACATGAATCCCAATCCAATCTGAGTTATAGGCCACGCAAACCCATTCTAGTCATAACCTTTATTGCCATTTCGGTACCCCAACTGACGCTGTTAAGCCATAAATCTGCACTATGCCAAGATGCCATCAAAGTTCATGTCGGGACACCCACCCATCAAACAGAAAGGTATCAATTTGGCCACGTCCCTATTCCACTCAAATAAGTAAATGCGTCCATGCTTCATGTAACAGCTCTATATGTTGCTTTGGCTCGCTTACGCAGCATGAACTAGTTGGGACCACTGTAAAAGCCACAGACATAGCCCTAGTTCTTATCTTCTACAGAAGCACGAATGCGAAGAGCCACAACAAGCCGAAGCACCATGATGAAAGAAGCAGTACCATATGATCCCTATGACCCTCGGGTCAAGATTTTGGGCAACCTCAAAGGGAAGGTAGAACACATTAAGCTACTCGACCTTGACCTCATGGACTCAGCCTTGTTCCCACAGATGCACACAACCGTCTTTTGGGAGATAGCTATGGGTGGAACCATAGACATGCAATTTGTATCGAGAGCAGAGTTCATCAACTTATTTAACTCTACCATCATGAACCTAAGAGACTTACCAGTCTTTGGTACCATAGGCGATATTGGGCGCCGCACGAAATTCCTGATAAGCAGAGTGCATGACAGAAGTCTATGGTTGGATAAGCAGAATCCAATCCATGTAGAAGATATCCAGCAGCTCACGGGACTATCCATCCAAGGAGAGGATGTGTCGAAGGGATTTCAGGGTCCCGATAAGCACGGGAAAAAGAAAGGCGAGCCCAGTCTATATGAGAAGTTTAATAGAAAGAGAGGAGGACGCACAACAATCATTGAACCAAAAATGCCCGAAATAGTCCGGACTGGCTGCTACATCATAGCCATCAAGATTATGAGGTCTTACTATAAGGGATAATGCACCCTAGATGGGCTATCAGTCATCGACTTTTGCGCATAGGGGGCAGTGTTCAATTGGCGTAGTTTCCTACTGGATGAACTACTAGTAGCTTGTGAGGAAGCATAGGAGAAGGGAGGAACCTTCACCTATGGATACCTACTTGTGGCATTTGCAATGCTCAAATGGAAGCCACCTGTGGGTAGACAACTGGAAATATCAGATAAGGGGTGCATGGCGAAGATGTTTGAGCCATGGCATTCCAGACCAGACTCGGAGAACACAACACTCAACAATGCAACCTTCACCAAATGGTATAATGCTATGGTAGATGTAACGTAGAGGCTGTGCATCCCGCAGGAGATCCTCAATTGCAACACGAGGAATATCACCTTAAGCATGAACCGACACAACACATTCATCTGGCTGAGACATGCCAGCTGGGAACATTTGCACACACGGATGCTACCGTTCTATTTGGATGAGTAATATTTCGATAAGGAAGTGATTTCATGGCCAGGATTTAAACGCAACCCGCGTAAATCAGGGATGTATTACATTCTGCCTGCGGAGATTCTCAAGAAAAAAGACAAGGAAACAAGAGAGGGACTGAGTTCTGGCCCTGAGCATAAGAAGCCAGATTCCCTGACACAAACAGACACAGAGGAGAAAGAAGATATACTGTGGCTAGAGTAGAGGAAAAGACCGCCCCCCCCGACAACTACCAGACGATGTTGTGTTGTCAAGTGTGCAGGTTAACTAGATATTGGGTGCTATGCTTGGTACCGAACCACTGGTGAAGAGGCCCAGAACTAGGGTCTTTCTGAACAAACCCCTAAACCCACAATCCCTTGCATCTACCACTCCCCGGACCTACGCCATGACCAAATCCACCACTATCATTGACATTCAAGATGACCCGGACCCTGAAACACTTCCGTCCACATTTATCATTGAGCACCCACCACCACCACTCCAATTACCAAACCTCATCACAACTAGTCCACATCAGACAATAAACTCAAAGCCAATCCATCTCAACCACCTAGAGATAGAGGAACGATGACCCCCACAAATAGCCAGAGAACCACCCAAGCCAAGATCAGAAATTCCCAATTCCTGGCCCCAAAGCCTCGGAGCAGAGCATGACACTGGATGTTCTGAATCCAAACACCCAGGAATAGAAACCTGAGTATTCCACACAATAAGAAGATGCCCACAGTAGAGAGGAGAAGGAACCCGACGAAGACCAGCAAATCAGCTCACCGGCTAAGGGTGAGGGTGCTCAAGAAATCACGGTGCATGATGCAGAAGCACCAGAAGATACGAAGATACCAGATGCGCATAATGAGTCAGAATCAACAACGGAGTAGGATATGATAGCCATGTGAGCTCAAATGGAGGAGGTTCTCTAGATCTTGAAGCAGTGTACAGAATTGATGCAAGTCTGCATATCTAGAACAGAGGTTCTGACTCTTTTTCCAACAGAGCTAAGGTTGAGAATCACACTAGTCCCACCAAAGAAGGAAGAGGTAGAAACTCACTCCAACCATTCAACAAGCAGTGGAATCCCACTATAGTGGAGAGTACCCACTGATGCAACTGTTTCATCCCCCGACCTGGTATAGTGGCCAACGCCACACGTATTCGGCCTAATCAGGGCATCCACGAACTAGTTGGAGAAGAGGCTCCAGGAGACCGAGAGATCCACTGAGATCGCAAGAAAAGAACAATTCATGGAGCACACATATAGAATGTAAGAAGCACATAATAGAATCCAAGTCCAGTGCAAACTGGAAAAAGTGTAGGCAAAACTTACAGAAGCCTGTCTGGAGATTCAAAAGGTCACACCTGAACTACCTGAAGCCAATGACGTAAGCGAGCCAAAGCAACAGATAGAGATGTTACATGAAGCATGGACGCAACTCGCCAATCACACTGATCAACTCCAAGTGAAGCTACTACAGGTCCAAAAGGAAGCGAAACATCAACCTCAACAACTCCAGGAACAAATGCAGAAGATAATATTGCAAGTCAACAATGCCAGAGTAGCACTGCACAAGCACACAATGGACTGCACCAAAAATTTCAAAGAAGTCAGCGACTGGATGGGCAACATCGCTCGATGAAATCAGGTTTTATAGGAAGTCCAAACAAATATCCAAGTGTTGAACGAAGAAATTGCAGTCGCAATGGACCCTATGGAGTAGCAACAAAAGTTCGAACAAATTCAGCAGGCCGACAATGAACTAAATACACTCTATGAGACACAGTTCATAGCCAAGAAAGAGCTGCGTGATTTTCGACTGGTAATTCAGACCACCTATATGAAAATGCATCAGGTCGACACAACATATGATTTCGAGTGGAACTCATTGGTTGCAGCCAAGCCAAAGGAGTACAAAAAAGAAACAACACAACGGTTCCTTGCAGAAGCATCACTCCTTGCCCAGAAATGGCAGGACAAAGTTGAAAGCCTCAGAGTTGGTACCAGAATTGGGCCCTTTGTTTGAGGAGGTAAAGGAAGAAAAGGCACAAACAAAAGAGCCTAAAGAAGAAGAAAATCCAGAAAAAGGAATACAATAGTTTCTCCTGGAGGATGTGAAATAACCAAGCACTTGACTCGAGGGCGAGTCAAGGATTATGGTCAAAACCTATTGGGCCCTTCATTTTTGGGAAAGAAATGTGCAAGTTTTGACTAAGAACGAGTTGTGCAAAACCTCATCTGAGGCTATGAGAATGAGTAACAGAAAGAAGTTGAGGAAGTCAGTGTGATGCCAGCTAGGAAACAGACGGTTGCAACAAAACAAGAAAGCACGCAAGCCGAGAAGGAAGACACAACCCAGCTATACATGTGGGGCTAAATACAAGTGTAAAAGGGGGTTAGGTTGAGTGAGGTTGGGTTGGTTCATTCATGGGTGGATGCTCTCATTTGTTGTTAGCTCAATCAACGTGGGTTGATAGGGTTGAGTTGAGTCATGTTGATGAGAGTCGCCCAAGTTCTGGGATTAGTCGTTGATACTTTTGTAAAGTCGAGAGAAGACAAGCAAGAGTCTGTCATGTGCCCTACTATGTGAGTTTGAATCTGTAATAGAGAAATATCTCAAAGGTAATATGAAGAAGGATCAAATTTTAAAATATGATGTGTCCTTGTTTGGTTACTTATGCATTACATCATCTCTTCATGGATTATGAGTTCTATTTGATGGTTCTATGTTTAATTGTTGATCACAACGTAAGTAGGTTCAATTCTTGCATTTAGATGGTTCAATTCTTTTAATGACTCTTGTGCAAGAACAAGAACGAGTTATGGATGCTCTATGGATCCTCTTTAGTCTTCCTCCTACCCTTCCTTATCTATCTGTCTCAATAACACTTCGGGTGAGACTTCTTCTCTTCGGAGGAGATGAAAATGCCAACGCTCTAGACTACACGGTACCTTTTGTTGGTAACCTGAGAAGGACCCTAGTCTGATCAAATTCGCGACAAAAGGTCCTATTGAATAACTTCTGCATGGCACCAAATAGCACAAAGGTTCTAACTAGGGCACCCATGTTTAGTAAGCCTATACCACTTAATAACGACACTTCTAGTAGTAGTAAGAAGGTTTTGTGTCGCTAATAAATGGGTTCGTATCTAGGGTGTATGGATCATAGTCATAGGATGATGCAAGTGTGAAAAATGGAATGACAACCTGTCCTATATGCCGATGAAAGAATATACCTTCCGAAGTCATGAACAAGCGGTATGACACCGGAAACTGCAAAAAATCCTAGACAAAACCACCAAAAACCAAATCTTTCCACTGCACTATTAGTCCATACGATAAAAAATTATCACAAACTATAGGAAGTGGGTAAAACATTTCTACTAATAGTAAAAATAGACAATTTAACCATACCATTTGAGTTTTTTCACCCACATACTGTATTTTAGGCCATTTTTACCACGATATTATAGTGTCAATTTCAGAAGCTACGATCAACAGAATCAGAAACCGTCTGGACCAAGTAAGTGCCCATCCCCTCTACTTCAATTTCAATGGTTTAAATTTCAATTTTAGGCCTCATGTTTTGAGTATTAGAGGGTGTAATTTGGAAATTAGGGCGTATGCGGGTGAAATTTCATCAGGTCACATATGCGACCCCATATACATGGGAAAAATGAAGCCTTCACGTGTATATGCATCCCTATACACGACTGTTGCAAAATTATCCTGTATACAAGTCTGTGAACAACATTTTTGAAAGGTTTTAACTCAAACAATGGCTTCTCCTTTGCAGGATGGTTATTGAATGGAGGGAGAGGGAGAATCAAAAGATAGATGCAGCAGTGGGAAGGGATGCAAGGGCCCAACAAGATTTAAAATGATGTGGCCTTTATAAATTTTGGGCTCTCAAGGGAATGAGAGATTATGTGAGGTTGCTCCAGTTGCTAGTAAACTACTAGGATCCAGAGATAGAGTCCTTCAACCTCAATGGGAAACCATTGAGGATTGAAGTGGACGATATATACTTCATCACAGGATTGTCTCACAGAGGCGAGGTAGTGAATATCAAGGCCCGAGGGGTTGGGGGTGGTATGAATATGGAGGATTACATTGCCACCCATTGTGTTGCAGGCATAGATAAAGTAGGGAGTCAACTCCCAATCAATCTGATTGAGAACCCGAGCTTAAAGATCATCATGCTTGTAGTTACATGGATTTCAGGGCCGGCCTTGTTTCACCAGGAATCAAGGCCACTCATGTTCAATTCTTTGGAGTGTTTAAGACCTATTGTTTATGACTGGTGTACCTCACTGTTGGATAACATGAAGTGCTAGTTGATGGATTGCAAATAAGGGAAAAAGAGACTTCAGATTTACATCCATTATTTGTAGTTTTTTCTTTGAGAGGGTTCCAGGCTTGAGCCCTAGAGTAGATATTACTCCACATGGACAACATGATCCAACCATATCACAATGGAGTGACATGATGAGGAGTCTAGGAGGTGGTAGGGTGCCAACCCATTACAATGATGAGTTCTTTTTCTGGTGGCGCTGATAGGTCATAACCATTGATGGCTACCCTTACAGAGAGATCGACTACAGAGGGGATCCAGACATAAATTTTCCATCGGGTTTTTCCTATGGTGATATTGGTAAGAAATGTTTTTATATATTTCATTTTTTTTGTGTTTTTCAATAAAAATAAAAAACGCAAAATTTTTGTATGGTACCAACTATTAACAATTGGTTTGTTACACAAGTGTAAGTTTGCAATGGCTAGAGGGATTCCCACAACATCGACGAATGATCTGATGAGATGAGCACGCAGGAGGAGATGCAGAGAGAGTGCTACAGAATGTGCAGGGGAAATTGTCTCAATTGACACAGAGGATTCCTATGGTTCAAGTGGAGGATATCCAAGAGGCGATGTAGGGACAGGTGGTGGTTTTACCCCGTGCGTGGGTGCGACTCTTCCGACCTCTCGCAAATGCTGTAGTGTTCTATCATGATACACATCCAACACCACAGGGGTAGATTCCATGGTCACTATATACAGGCCATATATGTATTTTGAGGGTGTGAGCCTCGTTTTGTACTATGACACCATATTTTTTGAACTTGAAAGGATGAAATATAAAAAAATTTGGTCTTCGACTTTACTTATATATGTTACTATGTGTACATGCATGAATGTGTTTTCTTTGCTTAGTTATGTGACAAATTCCAATCTAAAATATATTTATCATATGCATCGGATACATGATTAGAACTTCTAGGTATGTGATTATAAGTAAGAAAATCAAAGTATCTTTCCAAAATTTGTTTCCATAGAAATCGTCAGAGTAGTGTAGGATCTCGCACATGGTAACTGTCATTTAAATCACATATGACTAACTAGGAGTCTAGGAGAACTTCTAAATACTGAACACCATGTGAAATGGTGTCACATAAAATATCTATAACGACGCTATACTCAACCACATTATTCATTGATGGCTCTAGACCAACACCACCTGAAGACACCAGTTGGCCTTCGGGTGAGTAAATGACCCAAGTGGCGGAAGCCATGTTCTACGTATGATGACTGGCACCATCCATGAATCCTAAGTAAACTAAAGACTCCATTTACATATTCCAACCAAGGGAAAACTTGAGAAGCAAGCCGATGACATAAAGGAAAATATGTATATACACTAATATACAAAGGTCACACCCAAACTTGATGGATCAAGCGTAATACCTTTTAAGTTAGAGCCCATTTTTGGGCTTATACAACATATTCCCTTCATAATCTTCCAATTCATAGGTTCCTTTCTTTAAGACACGTCGCACGATATAAGGACCGTGCCACATGGGGTTGAACCTTCATTCCCCCCATGGTTCTTTGGCTTGGTCATACAAGAGAACCAAGTCACCCTCAACGTAATTTCAAGGATAGACATGCCTATCATACTAAACCTTAACAAGCCATTTATTTTCTTCGATGTCCATAGAGGCATCTCAACGTTGATCATTGAGATGCTCTAGGTGTACGAGGTGTTCTTCAAGATCAAATGTGTCAGGTAGGATATCAATTGCCAACTTGAGGGAAGGGATTTCACATTCAATAGAAATAATCGAATCCACGCCATGTACTAACTAAAAAGGAGAGAAACCAGTGGAATTCTTTACCAAGGTTTGATATTCCCAAAGTGTAGGGTAAAGCATCAGATGCCAGTTAGATTTACTTTGGATGACAATTTTTTGCAAGATGGTCTTGAGAGATTTAGTCACTGCCTCTACTTGTCCATTTTCCTGTGGATAGTAAGGGGAAGAATGACCATGCTTAAATCCCAGTTTTGATGCTAACTCTTTCATCATTTCATTTTGAAAGTGACTTCCATGATCAATGCCAATATCTATTGGGATTCTGAAATGGGATATAATTTGGTTGAATACGAAGAATGTTGTAGTTTTACAATCAGATTTAATGGTAGGCATGGCCTCTTCCCATTTATTAAAGTAATCAATGACCCTAATAATATGTTGGTGCCCCCCAACCAAAGATGGGTTATAGTCCATAAAATCTACCCCCCACTTGGTGAAGGGACTGAGAGTGATGACTAACTGAAGAGGGGTTGGGTGTGAGAGCATTTTCCGAGTGAAGACCTGGCAAAGGTGACACTTCTTGATCACTTCAACACAATATTTAAAAATTGACGGCCAAAAATAACTAGCTCGTAATATTTTTTAGGCTGTCGCAAGCCCAGATAATTGAGAATAGACTCAACTTCCTCGTGAGTCAATCAAGGATGCAAAATAGTATCTACTCCTCGATGATACAAAGTGTCGTCGATGATAAGGTAGTTTTTAGCCTAATGACATATACGTTGTCGATCATCTCTCAATAGATGCTGGGGTAACTTCAAGGTTTGAAGATAAATTATAATGTTTCCATACCAGGGGTTTAAAGAAGAGATAAAAAAGATATGTTCATCCGTGAATGAATAGTCATGAAAAATGTCCTCATCTAGTCGAGGGAAGTCCAATATCAACTCAGAAAAAAATAGCAATTTATTAGACTTCGTTGAAGCAAAATCGAGATCAAACTCTTGCAAAATAGAAATCCACTTATTGTATTTCCCCCCTATGATATGCCTAGTGAGGATGTATTGAAATGGATTGATATTTGGAACTACGGTATTTTTTCAAACTAATATATAATGCCGTAATCTTTGAACCACATGTATGACGACCAAGGCTAGTTTCTCTACGTTAGAATACTTAAGTTTAGGAATGACTAGGTTTCAATTGATATAGTAGGCAATGTGTTCATGGAGCTCATTGTCTTCCTGAACCAGAACCATACCAACCGTCCCTTCAGACACGGTGGTATAAAGGAAATAGTCTCTACTATAGTCTGGAGGCTTCAACAGAGGTACCAATACCAAAGCTTTCTTAAGAGCATTGAAGGATTCCTGGGTTCTCTCATCCCATATAAACAGAGTATCCTTCTTCAAACGACACATGAAACCCTTAGTTAAATTGGCATAGTTCACTATGAACTAGCTCAGGAAATTAGCCTTCCCCTGTAAACCTTAAAGTTGTTGAATGTTGCACGGGGAAGTAATCGAAGTATTTCCTCAACCTTCATAGGATCTACCATGATCCCATGCTCAGACACTAAGAATCCTAAAAGACAGAAAAAACCTAATGCATAATATGCACTTGTGAGGATTCAACTGAATGTGATAGTAATGAGATATCTCAAATACTAATCGAGGGTGAGTATAGTGATATACTCTCTTGCGAGAGTGAGTAGTAAGATCATCTAGGTAATATTCAAGAATATGATTGAGATCATGAAAATCAAAGGTCATGGGACGTTGGAAGGTTGCTCCGACATTTTTAAGGCCGAAAGGCATTTTCTGGTATGAAAAAGTAACCCAAGGATAAATAAACGCCATCTTATGTTGATCCTCGGGTTTGATTTGAATTTGATTATACCCTGAAAATAAATCCATAAAAGAAAAGACTTCGCTTCCCGCGCATTTGTCAAGAATCTGGTCAATGAAAGGAGTTAGGGAGTTATATTTAGGACAAGCCTTGGTTAGGTCTCAAAAATCCATACATACATAGATGGTCCCTTTTTTATTTATTTACGGGAATAGGTTTGGACACCCATCCCATCAAGGGAACCGGGTAGATGAAGCCAACACTAAGTAGCTTCTCTACCTCTCACTTAATAGCATGGGCCTTCCTAGGATTAACAACTCTAAGACATTGTCGAATAAGTCTAGCATCTAGATAGGTCTTAATATCATGTTCGACAATGATGGGGTCTATCCCTGACATATCTTCATACAAATAAGCAAATACATCACAAAATTATTTGAAGAGATCGGTGTAGATCTAAATTTCTTTAGGCGAACAATCTGCATCGATATATACGTTCACAATTTTTCTAGGAATTCGAGAGATGTCGATCATGATTGTAGGAGAAATATTCACCATGTTTCCTTTGGCATAAATACCATGTGTATCTAGTGGAACCACAACATGACCGACCATCTCACTCAAGGTAGATCTAAATTCATCTTGTTCGATCCTAACAAGCTTTGGGAGGAAATAGGAGTGATGATGCATATCGTCCCAAGGCATATCATAACCATACATGGCCTCTAAGATGGATTCATCTAAGGGTAAAGTATCATCGATGAAATAATGCAAAAAAGAATATTGGATGGCCCATACAAGCTCTAGAACAGGGTCCACCTCGTCTGTCTGCGAGGAGAAAGGATTTGGGTCAGTAGTAGCGCAATAATAGAATGATATGCAACTTCTGCTGCTGATAGTGGAATTTCCATCCCAATGTGTGACTGAACTTCGTATGACATAGTTGGGGAAGGTAGGGTCCAAGGGTCGTTGACATACGAAGTATGGAAAGGAACAAGCCTCATCGACAACAAAGACTTATTGGAAATGGCATGAATGTGGTGAATTGGTGCCATGAAAGAAAAGCTACCCATGAGAGAGGAATACATTCTGAAACAAAAATCCTAAGTTTCCTGCTGAGAATTGTCGATCACAGGGACTGAAGGTCCAATTGATGCATTAGGACTAGCGCGCGCAAAGGACAATTGATCAATCATCACTATTTTCCCTTCGTGAGGAAAACATAAGGTGAGGAAAATGGATGACACAACGGTTGTCATGGAATAAGTCCAATTACACCCTAGTAGTAAATTATAGTCGAGGGATGCATCAACCACCTCGAAATCAACCTCCATTGTCTTCCTACCTAACTGGATCAGAAAATTGGGAAGAATTTCGTGGGGTCAAAATGAACACCCATCAAAAGTGGTAAACATAGTCATAGATTGGGATAGAGTTAGAGAGTCAATGAATTTCCATTATGTTAGGGACATCACTCATGTCGCACCACATTCATCAATTACAGTGCGTTTGATGGTAATTTTTGTGTACTCCACATGGATTTGAAAGGCGACATGGTAAGGTAAGAGAGGCATCAGATCCACAACATCAAAATTAATAATATTCGAGCCACATGAGTATAGAGCTCCTAAAGCAGATAACAAGGTGTTCCTTTGTGAAGGACATGTCTGGAGCACCTCCAAAGCTGACATTGCACAAGGGGTTTGACCCAGATCTTCGACAGTTGAATAGTTATGGGAAGCTCTAGCATTAGTATTGTGGTAAAATAACTTTAATGCTCCTTTCAGTATACGAGGCAAAGGTTCCGACTTTTTAATTTGCAAGGTTGTTTTTGGAGGAGGAGGAGACTCTAGACCTACAACAGTCTATGAAGAACTGTAATAACGAGTTCGAGTGGCCAAATCAATCTATGACTTCACCATATTGACACATAGATGGACACCTTCATGTGTCGAGGGGTTTTGACTCCCTTTCGATGCATTTCCTGTGTTAGAGGCCCCTGAGGCCATGTGTTGATTATGCGGAAACAAATTTGTCAGCACAGTGGGCGACTACAATAAGAGCCTCGAGGCTTCCTCAATTTTGGGGCATAGGTGGGTAAGGTGATCATATTTACAAATTTTACAAGGAAAATTCAACCTTTTTTTTTTCTTTCTTTCCCTCACCAACATTATTATTCGATCTATCATTGTTAGTGTCATCCTTGGATTTATTAATATTTTTCCCAACCTTACGATTATTACCTCGTCCTTTCCTTTTATTCCCTCTTGGTTGCTGGTTACCATTTGGGTTGGTCGATGACTGTATAGTATGCACATCCTTCGACTGAGTGGGAGTGGAGGACAAAGCCAAAGCGTGTCCTGCTACAGGTTGGCTTAGAGACAAATATTTCAACTGGTTCTCCACCAAATTTGTAGAATTAGCATTTGCAGAGCCTATGATGCCGTCGACATGAGGCCCAAGATTTTTTCTAGGGTCATATTTTGATCGTGGTGTGTGAGGAAGAATTTCATACAACATCCTAGATTGAGCATATATGAGGTTGAATTGTTAGGCTTTGAAAATAACTTCTTCCTTAGATGTTACTCTGGATGCAGAGACATCCTTCGAAATATAAGGGAGTAGACTCAAGGAACCACTCCAATAGAAAATATATAGGAATGTAGGCCTTGATCAACCTCTTACATCTACTCCAGTCTTAGATATGGTCTGAGATATGTGTGGCTTTATCTTGGTGGAGGGATGAAAACATTTCCATGCCGACATCATAATGAACCGACAACTAGAATTGGTTGATAAAGACCAAAGCCATCTGATTAAATTTTTCGTACATCCCCCCCAGTAGCTCAATGTACCATTTCACGGAGACCTCCATGAGGGTGTGTTTAAATAGCCTCAAATGAATAGAATCTTCATTTAGGGAGTTAGACGAGCACAAAATATGGAAAGTAGTGACATGATCACCCAAATCCTTTCCAGTCTTACCTTCAAATTTTGGAATGTCCGAAGGAAGTGTTATCCCCTAGCCTAGGGATAACTAAGGATATTATGTCTCAAGGCCCACAGGTCCTATACATGGAGTATTGAGAGCCATATTGACTTGAGCCTGGACCTGGAGGGCCCATCTTTCTTCTTCAGCGCCTCCACCTTCTCAGCAAAAACATCATCCATCCCATTGGCTTGGTTCTTCAACAACAGTGGGTCTTGCTCCATGAGGTAATGAGTTCGGGTATCATGGTATGTGTCACTCTGATTCTCAAAACATTTGAATATGTGCATTTAATTATTTTTACTTCTAACATGTGCTTGAACTTTATGCCTTTCCATGTATCCACACCCGGGGGGAATGACAGGATGTCCTAATAAGTTGGTTCCCATAGGGTTTGAGTTGCCACTGGGTGGGTTCATGAAAGGTCATCATGTGTTCCCACCATACTTACCACTTTTCATTTTTTTTTCATTCTCATCCATCCCATACATTGGTTCGGGCATTGGGTTTTCCAAACCAACAAAGGGTTGTACCTTACCTCATGGGAAGAAGGGGATAAAGGCCCATAGGGTAAAAGTAGTCGGAAAAAGATAAAATCCAATAGAAAAAAACCTTCAGATGCTTCGCCCAGGGATCCATGAGAAAGAAATAAAATACTTCTCAGCAAGAAACAGAGGGACCCTTAAAATAATAAAATCAAGACCTAGTTGGAGGATAGGGGGTCTCATCATGAGCCAACCTATTATGTAGAAATTTCAATACCAATTAATTATTTCCCGGATTCTCTTGATATAACAATTATTTGTCCCTTGTTAAATATAGAATGAATTCTACTAATATTCTTGCGGAATTTAAACCATGATCGACAATGCAATATCAAGAACAAGAATCAATCAAACATAACACATATGTTTCATTGGGAAAGCATAAAGCTAAAAACTGCACTATCATATATTATGTATATCATGGATCATGAAACAATCTCATACAAAACTCTAATCCAAGAGCTCTCAGTACAATACAATCATCTCCCACTGTCATACAAAAATCAACAAATACATGTGTCAATTCTCTGTGTCCAGACAACCTGCCTCCTCTGCACAATCCCTACAATGGATGATTGAATCCTCTACACTAGACTACACATGCTCATGGGCATATCCACTGTGTGTGTGATTGCATGAGTGCACTTCACTCAAATCACAACTGATAGCCAAACTGTTCCTTTCACCTGTTATCTCAACTGGGTCTCCACTGGATCTGACATGCATGTAGTTAACAGTGGTAAATCTTCAGTTGCATGTGAGATCACTGATTGTGAATTAATTAATAATTAATTCATTGAACTCTCACTAGTGAAAGTTTAGTTACAATTAGTACAACTGATCTTAACTCACTTAACTGAGTTAAACTACTTTACAACTCACATAACTATACTTATAATTCTGTTACAACTCCAAATCACTCAGTTATAAATGAGATAATAGATTGATATTTATTGCCCAATTTATTTAAGGGAAAAAATAAATTAGACACACATTTCTTGTTGACTTTTCAACACTCCCTCTCAAAAAGAAAGGGATTATCCTTCACCCCAATCCTGTCTCTATGGTATTCGAATTTGATCCTGGTGAGCTCCTTCGTCAAAATGTCTACATCCTGATCTTTCGTAGGAATGTACTGAAGCAACACGATATTCCACTACACACAATCTTTGAGATGATGATACTGGATATCTATATGCTTAGATATATCATGAAACACATGATTAATTAAGAGTTTAATGCAACTATGGTTATCACAATAAATCACTGTCGGATCTAAATGAGAACCAAACAAACCAACCAAGATATTTCTCATCTAGATAGCCTCACATGTAGCTTGAATTTCTGCCATGTATTCCTCTTCTGCTGAATTAAATTCCACGAATCTCTGTTTCCTACTGTACCAAGAAACTACTGTAGATCTGATACTAAAGATCCCCCCTGATGTGCTCTTTCTGTCCGTTGGGTTGCCCACCCAATTTTCATCTGTGAAGCCATGCAACTTCACCTCATCCGTCTGTCTGTACCATAATCCATACTCATATGTTCCCCTTAGGTATCTCAGGGCATGCTTACCCTCCTTCCAAAAGAGCTTGGTAGGCTTAGCATTGCTTGAATTAGCTGGTTAATCGCATAGAAAATGTCTGGGCTCGTTTTCACTAGATACATTAGCGAACCCACTAACTGTCGATACACAATAGCATCCACTACCTCTCCATAAATAGCATCCTCTTTCCTCCAGTTTTCTGGAAGAGGAGTATCCATGGGTTTGCAACCGTCCATGTGAAACTTACCTAGTATCTCCCTTTCATACTTTCCTTGAGACAGAAAAATTTCACCATCTCGCTGCCATATTTCCAATCCAAGGAAATAATGAAGAAGGCCCAAATCCTTCATCTTGAACTCCTTTGCAAGGTCCTCCTTGCATGAGTGTATCATCTGCTCATCACCAGTCAGTATTAAATCATCAACATAAAGAAAAATGATTAAAAGCTTACCCTCCACCACAATTTGGTATAGGTTTGCATCCACTTCAATTTTGGTGAAGCCCAGTTCTGTGAAATAGTTGTCTATCCAAGTGTACCAAGCATGAGGTGCTTTCTTAAGCCTATACGGTGCTCTCTTGATTCTGTACACATGTGAATCCCTATCAAAAGTCTCAAAACCTTCTGGATTATCAATGTACACTTCTTCCTCAATGATCCCGTTGAGAAACACAGTTTTTACATCCATCTAATGAATGCGCCAGCCCATCTGTGCTGAGAGTGAAAAGATGGATCTTATGGAAGAGTACCTTGTGACAGGTGCAAAGGTCTCATCATAATCTATCCCCTCGATCTATGAGAATTCCTGAGCCACAAACCTAGCCTTGTATTTCTCAACACTCCCATCAACAGCTTTCTTTACCTTGTAAATCCACCTCGATCCTACCACTGATTTATCAATCGGTCTTGGGAAAATTTCCCATGCACTTTTTTTGAAAAATGGATTCATACTCCTCTACCATAGCATCAACCCAAGTGGGATCCTGCACTGCTTCCTGAAAGGAATATGGTTCAGTCACAATACATTTGCTCATGAGAGCCATGTATCTAGTAAATCGATCAGGAGACTATCTCTGTCTGTGCTGTGAAGTAGGGACTCCTACATTCTGTGCAACATCTAGTCTCAATCTATCAGCTTCCGTGGTTTGCTTTCTTCCATTTTTGATGGATTGATCTTCTTGAGTGGCTTTCTCCACTCCATGAATCTCCTCATGTGGCCGATTCACATCTTGAGACTCATCTTTTGGAACCAACAGTTCCTCTTTTGCATGCAAGTCTAGCTCCCTCTACAGCGACAACCACATGGCTTTACCCTCATCGAATTTTATATCCCGTCGCATAACAGTCATCTTACTGTTAGGGAAATACACACGATAATTATGGGGTGTTTCTGTGTACCCCACAAATATCCCAACTTCATCAGTCGGTTCCAGCTTCTTCCTGGCATCCTTGGTCACATGCACATAAACAGATGAGCCAAAAATCTTAAAATGAGAAACATCAGGTTTCTTACCAGTGAAAGCTTCTTCAGGTGTACTCATGCCAATTACTCTATGAGGACAACGGTTTTGCACATAAATCGTAGTATTGCATGCTTCCGCCCACAAATGCATTGATAGGCCCTGATCATGCAACAACGCTCGTGCTGCACCCATGATCGTTCTGTTCTTCCTCTTTGAGACCCCTTTTTGCTATGGGTTATTAGGTGCTATGAGTTCTCTTAGAATTCCTTCTTTTCTACAGAAGTCTTTGAATTCATTAGAGATGTATTCTCCACCATTATCGCTCCTTAAAGCCTTCACTTGCTTCCTCGACTCTTTCTCCACCAATGCTTTTAACTCACAGAACTTTGAGAATGTTTGATCCTTCTTCTGCATGAAAAAGATCCAACATTTACGAGAAAAGTCATCCACAAAAATAACACAATACCTATGTTTTGTTGTTGAAGCAACCGAGAATGGTCCACACACGTCTGTGTGAATTCTCTCTAGGATCACCGAAGAACGGTTCTCCTTTTCATGAAAGGTGGACTTTACATACTTCCCCATGGTTCAACCCTTGCACTGATCTAATTGAGCAAGTGTTCCCGTTGGAAGTCCATTAGATATTTGTTGCATGATATTCAAGGCTCCATGATGAAGATTGCCCAATCGCCTGTGCCATAATTCACCCTCGTCTCGGCTCACCACTTTTTCTTCCTTGACCATCATGGTAGCATAGCCATCTACCTCTAGCATGTAGAGATTCTTAACTTTAATCCCTATCTTCTTGACTTGACCCGTTGCTTTATGTCGCAGGAAATATTTTCCATCACTGAAAACAATGTCATAGCCTCTATCCTCCAACATTGCGACTGAGACCAGGTTTTTCTTCAGACCTGGAACACGCATAACATTTTTCAATTGAAATGGTTTACCTGAATCCCTCTGAAAGGTAATGGTACCAATTCCAGTCACACTGTATTGTCCATCGTCGCCCATCTCAATATGCATTCTGAGATCTTTCTCCTCCAAGTCGCTGAAAGAATTTCTATCTCCCATCATGTGGAAGGAAGCGCCATGATAGGACCTAGAAATGTCCCTTTTTCATCACATCTTTTTCCTATTCAACCTTATCATCTCTAAGATAATTCCTACTATAATGCGTGATAAGACATTTTTTCCCCCAAGGTATGAATCATTTATCTTGCTTTTATATTTTCATTTACTTAGCATGTTTGATTGGTAACGTTCACATGTTTTACCCATAAAATGATTCAACTAATGATCGAAATGTATAGAACAACCAAGTCTTAAAGAATGGTTGTTGTTGTTACACCAGCTGTTACAGCTATGCACCAATCTTGGAAGTTATTACAGCTATGTGCCAATCTTGGAAGTTGTTACAACTATGCGCCAATCCTGGAAGCTGTTACATGACTGCTACAATAGGTGCCACCGATTCTGCTGTTAAACGAGTGCTACAACAAATTCCACCGATTCTGCAATTACACGACTGCTGCAACAAATTCCACTGATCCTGAAAGCTGCTACACCTACTGTTACATGTTTTAACTTACAATATTAGTTCTAGATCTTGTATTAATGATATCATATGAACAATTTAAGAATCGGGGATTCTCAAGGCTGTTCTGATTTTGTTTTAACTTAATGACTCTGACTTAAATAACATAGCTTTTGTAATCAGAGGGATGGATTTTTGACTGTGAGAAAGTGAAGTGAAGTGAAGCTTATTGTACACAAACATTTGGCAAATCAATAGAAGATTGGATTGAATTTCTCTAGCAGACTGTATCCTATTTCTTCGAGAGGATTCAGTGAGAAGGAAAGGGCCCACCTTCCTCACAGATTCCCCTCTGTTTTGAATTCTAGAATATTTGTTTTAATGTGAATGGTTTATCTGTTAAAAAATTCTATAATACAGTTGTTTTTACAGTCTAGTTCCTTCCTATTAGATGCGCATAAATCTGTCTCATGAGAATTAAAAGTCAATTGCTGAAAACTACTGTAGAACTGCTTTCCCTTTTTCTGCATTAGATTAAAATCTTGTTTTCAAGTAAGAGAAAATAAAAGTGTGAATTACTTTCTTGAAATAAGTAGATTTCTTTGTGCAATTAGTAGAGAACTTCTTCCTGCAAAAGTAAAATAGAAAGCTAGTTTAGAGTAGGTAATCCAAGATTCTTATACACTCATCGATTTAGATTTCAAATTATGATTTCAATTTTGTAGAAATCTAGCTGTGTCAGCATAATTGTGTTAGTGATGATTTTTGTTTCTTTTTTTCCCCTACTACAATTAGATTAGTGTTGCTTCCATAATCTATCATAGACTATGCACAATTATCTTGAAATAACAGACTTCCCTGGGTTGAAAATTTATATTGAACACCTTAATTTTCTATTCATTTAGATAATTAAAGTGCCCAACACGCCACTATCTAAATACCATACCAGTCCCGATGCACTTGATGCCATGCATGCGATCAAAGAGAAGTCAAGTTCAAATTGTGAGGCAAGGACCTCACCAGTTGCAGCTCCAACAACCTTCTTGTTCTTCCTCTTCTGCGGATAGTTAGTGGCGAGATGCCCATGTTTGTGACAGTGAAAACACTTCACTTTGGACAAATCCATCTTCTTGACTTTAGGATCAGATTTTGAATGTAATTTCTTCCCCTTTCCTCTCCTTGCCTTAGAATCCAAAGAAAAATCCTCTTCATCATCACGCTTTGATGAAGATCCATCTTCGGTGTTCTGCCTGAACTCTTCCGGCACTAGATTCGACCATAGTTGTTCCCAATCTGGCAATTTTTCCCTTCCATTGACAGAGTATTCATAACTATGCCAACTCTTGGGAAGTCCTAGGAGTGCCATTCTCACCAAATCATCATCAACGACTGCTATTCCCACACTCCCTAGCCGATCCCAACATTGGACAAACTTCATGAGATATTTTGGAATGGAGTCGCCCTTTTCCATCTTGATCTTCCTGAGTTTATCTTTGAGTGCCAATTTCCTATGGTAGCTAATGTTTTGGAACATATCAATCAAAACCTTCGACATTTCATGTGGTGTGGCTTTCCCATGAAGACTTGAGACAATGTGGTCTCGTACTCCCTCCAACAGAATCCTCCTCGCCTCTGCTACTTTCTTTTGCCATGCATCAAGATTTGCAGTGTCTATAGCAACAGGCTTAGGAACATCTCTGTCAATGAAATCCTTCAAGCCATTGTCTTCAAGTATTGCCTCCATCTTGTCCTTCCAAGCAATGTAGTTCGAGCTGCCCTCGAGTGCATACTCCAACCTCAAGCCATTGAAAGTCATTTCGATCTTGAATCAACTGTAGCACCAAGAAAAGTATTTTTGCAAATTTGAATTCTATCTAATCACAAACTCAGCTTCTGCAATCCCTCTTGCTTGTTCCAGTCTCACATTGAACCTCCACGACCGTTTCTAACCTAGCCTGCAGACCTTCCAAGCATTTCCACACCTCCCGAGTTATTTGACTGCGAGATTTCCACACTGTAATGCACAGTGGCTCGTAGAAATCTCTAGTGATTTCCACACTGTGATGCATAGTGGCCTGCAGAAAGTACGCACCCTAGGAGTGTCTAGGGAATGGAAATGTACAGGGATTTCTGCACTGTAATGCACAGTAGCCCGCAGAAATGTCCAGTAACATTTATGCGCGGACTAGTCAGTAGTACGCCACCACACCTTGCTAGAGGAGGGACCCACAGAAACCTTGAAATTTATGCACCTCACTTTCGTGGCTCTGATACCATATAGAAATTTCAATACCAATTAAGTATTGCCTGGATTCTCCTAATCTAACAATTAATTGTCACTTGTTAAATACATAATCGCTTCTACTAATATTCTTGTGGAATTCAAACCATGATCGACAATGCAATATCAAGAACAAGAATCAATCAAACATAACACAGATGTTTTATTGGGAAAGCATAAAGCTAAAAACCCCACTATCATATATTATGTATATCATGGATCATGAAACAATATCATACAAAACTCTAATCCAAGAGCTCTGAGTACAATACAATTGTCTCACACTGTCATACAAAAATCAACAAATACATGTGCCAATTCTCTGCGTCTAGACAACCTGCCTCCTCTGCACAATCCCTGCAATGGATGATTGAATCCTCTACACTAGACTGCACATGATCATGGGAATATCCAATGTGTGTGTGATTTCATGAGTGAACTTTACTCAAATCACAACTGATAGCCAAACTGTCCCTTTCACCTGTTATCTCAACTGGGTCTCCACTGGATCTGACATGCATGTAGTTAACGACGGTAAATCTTTAGTTGCATGTGATATCACTAATTGTGAATTAATTAATAATTAATTCACTGAACTCTCACTAGTCCAAGATTAGTTACAACTAGTACAACTGAGCTTAACTCACTTAACTGAGTTAAACTACTTTACAAATCACATAACTACACTTATAATTCTGTTACAACTCCAAATCACTCAGTTATAAATGAGATAATAGATTGATATTTATTGTCCAATTTATTTAAGGGAAAAAATAAATTAGACACACATTTCTTGTTGGCTTTTCAACATATTAGGTCCATGGGCATGTATCAATATGAAACTACCATTCAACTGGTCACTACACCAGGGTCGTGGCTCTTGGTGGAATAGACAAGAGAAAGGGAGTCTCATCACGAGCCAACCTTCTCATCTCCGTGAAATACTTGTGGGTAACATTGTCACCATTGGTCACCACACCAGGGAAGTGTCCCCTAACTAGTCTCTTGAAAGAAAAAACAATAATATAAAAAGATAAAAGACATGAATGGGATTGGAAACATTTGCATCCATGACAAGGTGCAACTCACCCTCTTTAGAGGCACCCACAAGTAAGACATAAATTCCCCTGTCATCACTGCACCCATTGCTCATATATCCCTTACCACCTCATCCACTCACATGGCCTAGATTTGTATTCACTTGGAAACATCCCACATCCAATGAGAACCAAGCCAATAGAAAATCCTAACGTCCCCTCCAAACCTAGATTGTAGAATAACATAACGTCTTTGAGCATTTGTCTAGAAAAATGGGGTTTTATGCACATGTTTAAATAAATTGATTATTAGATTTGATTGAAATTGCTATGATCCCTACGACTTATGAGCCCATGGAGGGTGCACTTTTTGTTGTTGGAGGGCCACACCTGATGGAAAGGTTCACATGGGGAGATGATTAGTTCAGACATTCATAGGGATAAAATCCCACCAGATGGATGCTGAGACCCCATCCAGGGGTAGAGACAGATAAGAGGTTTGCACTAGAGAGAGAGTAGGACGTTCCACCAGAGACAACATAGAAGGCATGGACCTAGGGGTCTTTCCCTTCTCACTATGATGTAGGACTCGGAAGGCCCATGAAATCACCTCTGTGATCCTTGACATCACCCAACGTTTTGGGCACTTTGGAGGTAGTTGTGTGCCAAGTGGCACATGTGGTTTGATCTAGAGGCCTTAGGAGGCTTAACATTTTTCTCTTGGAGGCCAAAGTTACACTAAACAGGCCTAACATCAGCCTAAAAGGGAATTACATCACCATTTATGCTTGATCTAGGGTTTTATTTTGTCGTTCAATGTAAAAACAGGATATTACATGTAAATTGGCCATGTCGGCCTTTTTGACCTAATTCTGGTCTTTGTAATTGTATAAATAAGGGATTTTCCCTTGTATTTTTTCATCATCTTTCACTTACACAAATGTGAGGTCTGAAATTGGCACCCTAATTGGGGTTACATGGCTGAAATTTAGTGCGCACTTGTTGAACGAGGCTTATTTTGGACTATTTTGGTAATTTTCTTGGTGGAAGTGTTCAACTAGAGTATTTGCTAGATGATTGTTGGTGGATGTAAGTAAAATTTTTGAAATTCTTCTTCATTGAATGGTTATAGTTACATTTATATTGTATGTATACAAAGATTATGAAATTTCTAGCTTAAAACCCTAGAAGGCTAAGAACATGTTATTGTCCTTGCCTCAATTACTTTCGCCTAATAGATTTTGCTAGAAAGTTGTTTTTCTTGAAGCTTTTGCTAAGGGCCTTTCCATTGCAACATCCTAGAACATTTTTCTTCATCTAATTTGTCATTTACTTCATCGAAGTTGTCATTTACTTCATATTTGAGCTAAATAAGGAGGAAAACTACTAGGGCATAGGGTTACCTAATTCCTAGTAGCTATTTTCTTCCTAGGGTTTGGTAATTGAAGCCTTGGGTTACCAACACTTCAACTATTGATCCCTCTTGTCTTTGGTTCTCTTATTATAATTTGTTCCTTCAATATTTTCTGCTACCTAAAAGACTCCATTTTCCCTAATAAGCACTGATATAAGCCTTACTATTGAGTGATTGACAAAAACCACTATCAAAACATATACTTTAAGCTCTCTACTAACTAATTCTAACCTTAGAATAGTCTAATATACTAACTTAGCTGTTGATTTTATTAAAGTAATCTACAACCATCTATTGCATAACTAAAATCACTTAAAATAAATTGAAAAATTTGATTAATACACTTCCTTACTTGCTTCTGACAAATGCTAGTATTTTGGTGTTAATGAATAATTATTCTTGGTCATTTTGAAGCCACTTTAAGGCATTTATTTTGAAGCTATTGTCTCATAAACATGTTGCTATAAATTTCTGTTTTCTTCATCATAAATCAACTATTGCCTTTATTGATAAAGTCTGTGGTTTTATGAAGTGATAACAAAAAGTTGTACTTGCGAGAGATATATTTTCTTGTTGATTTGTTCTAGGCAGGTACATCTTGATACTTCACTACTTCATTGGTTAAAACCTCGGGACTTTCTGATCAATGTGACTTTTGAGAGGGGAAATTTTCATAGACACCTTAACCTTTGCCTTCTCAAACCCCTAGGTCACCGGGGACGTCTCCCCTGGGCCATCAACCCTAAATATAAAGAGGCATCCTATTAAGGTGGAAATGATACGATAACCTTTGTTACACCAATTTTCCTTCCATTAACCTTTCCTTTGGATTAGAGTACAAATTGTGCGATAGCATTTTTGCATGATTGTCGGGGAACACTGAGTCATTTCTCCTTAAAGACGTCACTTATCGGTAAGCCTTTCCTTAAAAGAAACCTTTACTTAAAAGAAACCTTTACTTTTCAAAGCTTACCCGACGACTCCACTGAGGGTGATCCCCTCATCCCTTTGATAATTTCAAGAAAATTATCTGGTGAATCCACTAATGACAAAGCCAACCATGACCTCTCAATGGGAGCTAAGAAATTTCAAACCCTTGTACATGAGTAAAATCCCGAGATACCCTAGAAAAATTCCCCCTAAGTATGAGAATTGGCTCCCTAGATTTAGTAGTAGTGATAGGGAGAGAGCCGAATATCACATGGATGATTTATGGGCTTTCTTTCAATTCCACCCTATCATTGACAATGTTGAAGATTTGGCAATGAAACTCTTCTCTGCCACTCTTCATGGAAATGATATGAAGTGGTATGACAACCTCCCTAATGCTATAATCACATATATGGAACAATTGGAAGAAACCTTTCTCAAAATATGGGGTATTAAGTTGGAAGACATCCCAATACTACTAAAAGGACTTGAGCATATAAACAAACTAAGGATGAAATTGTCAGAAAATTCTAGGATAGGTTCGAGGACATACTGTATCGAATTTATGAAAGCCATTATCCTAAAGACAAGTACATTGTTCATCTCTATACCAATGCACTCTTAGTGCATCTAGGGTTTCCCCTCAGTAAAAAGGGCCAAAGAATGCTCCATGAAGCTCATGACATGGCTAAAAGAATCGAGGAAAATATCTCCTTGTCCCAGGAAAGACACCTCTTTTCCACAAACACTCTTAGTTTGAAAAAATTGATTTCCCATGAGACCTTTACTGCTGATTTCCAAGAAGACCAGGAAAAAATCATCAACCAACAAGAGGCTAATGGGAAGAATATTGATAAGGTTTTCCCATCCTAGAGGCTAAGGGGAAGAATATTGATAAGGTTTTCCCATCCCACAAGGAAGAGCAAATGATTACTCATTCTTCTACCAAGAATAATGAAGACATGGTTGAGGAGATAGAACCTGAGGATATCGAACACAATGATGAATGATTTATGTGTCCTCCTCCCTCTGATGAAGCCATCTAAAACACCATTTTTTCTACACAAGAAGAAGAGGATGAGGTTAGTTGCTTTCCTTTCTAGGATTTTGATAAAACCTTATTCTATGATTCAGAGAGTGAAGGAGAAGTGAAATCCTTGGGAAAGGTAGATCCTCCCTTTTGTACATTTGAAAATGTAAGCGCAAGTCATGAGGAAGAAACAATGATGCATGTTGTCTCATTCGATGAAGACACCCAAGTCCTCGAAGCTCCTGCACAAGAAAAAATCAACACGGTGAGTTACCTGTTAGATTTTTAGCTCGAGAGGTACTCCACATGTTTTGTCTTGTATGCGGATTTTACCTTAATGTTTACACTACCAGGCACTTAACTTTGTAATAGTTTTTTTAAAGTTGTTTAAGTGGTTCTTTTATTAAAGTGGATTTTTAATAAAGTGTACCTTCTATTTTTAAAGTGACTTTATTTTCATAAAGCACTTATGTAATAAAGTGAAATTCACTTTAATTTTAAATGAGACATTTTGGAGGGAATGAATCATGACCCTTGATCTTGGAAAAGGAAAGATCTAATCTTGGCCTTTGGATATAAGGTTGAGGATGGTGAAAAGACACTTTTGGGAGGAAAATGTCAGTTTCAGATTATAAAAAAATGCATTGGGTAGTGTGCAAGAAATGTCGAATGTCGAGAGAGGACATCGGGAGGAGAGTTAGAGAGATTTTTTGATTATTCTTGAGAGAGGATAGTGAGCAGCAAAGAGGGCACATTTTTCGAAGAAAGTGGGCACGATTCCCGAGAAAAAAATTCTGTGAATTTTTGGCCGAAATATTTTTCTTCTATGGGAGGCCGTACTATACAGATCCGTACAGTCTATAAGATTATGTACAGTTTGTACAGTTCGTACAGCCATACGGATTTGGCACAAAATCGAGACAATTTTTGGCATGGTTTTCGAGGCAATTTTCAGATTTTTGGTAGCTATTTTTGGGCCGTATGGAACAGTCCATATAGTGGACTGTGGGCATGAAAAATGAGGTACAGAAGAGGTGGGATAGCGGTATAGTTTTGGCATTGAAAACGAGGCAGATTTATGTGGGACAGATTTTGTGCTGTGAGGTATTTTCCTTGGCTAGAAATGTTGTTTTGCTGCTGATATGTACTTTCCTGAAGCTGAATAATAAATCTCTCTCTCTCTCATTGGGTTTCCCCACATTGAGGTTTTCCTTGACATTTGCCTAAATTTCTGCGTGTTATGGGTTGTTGTCCATTGTGTATTTCCACTGCATATTTTGCTTAGCAATGTGTATTCCTGCTTATAGAAATTTCTGAATATGGGTTTTATGCATTTCTGAAATTTATGAAGACAATTATCTCTAGGTTGCTAAGTGTTTGACATAATATTAGTTTGCTGATTTTTTGTCATTAAAAATCTACATGGTATCAGAGATTTGTCTCTGACAGTGGGCAGTGTGATACTTGGGCAAAAGGGTGTGATTGTTTTCCTTGAGTTGTGACAGGGAATATGGCTGCAAACATTAGATATGAGGATCAGTTGGATGGAATTTCCAACTACTTGCAGTGGAAGGTTCGTTTTTCAGATGTTCTTAAGGAGAACAAGATCTATAGCTATGTCAACTCTGTTGTAGCAGCTCCCGCAGTAGATCCTGTTGCTTTGGACTTGCTTGAGACCAAGGAAGCCAAAGCTCAAAGGATTATTCTAGATGGGGTGAAGGATCACCTTATCCCACACTTAGCTGAGAAAAAGACTGCCAAGGAGATGTGGGATGCACTTAAGAACTTGTTCGAGGCGAACAACGAGAACCATAAGATGGCCTTGAGGGCCAAGTTGCATGATACCGAGATGGGTAAGGAGGAGAGTGTCTCTTCTTATCTTACCCGGGTGGCTCAAGTTAAAGATGAGCTGGAAGCTGTTGGAGAGGTCATTTCAAATTCTGAGTTGGTGAGGATAGCCTTAAATGTCTTCACCAAAGATTGGGAAGTCTTCATGAAGTGCATGGTGGGTCGTGAGCATCTACTAGATTGGAGAAGACTATGGGATGATTTCACTCAGGAGGAGATCCGAGAAAGATCTCAGAGCAGTGATCAGAAGACATACAAAGTTGATGAGAATGTTTCTCTTGTGGCAAAGAGAAAGAAGAAAGGAAGTTCTGGAAGGGACTTGAGTAAAGTCAGATGCTATTGTTGTAACTAGTTGGGGCACCTTGCCTCTCATTGTCCTGAGAGGAAGAAGAAGAAGAAGGAGTCAGAGGGGCCTGAGACAACTTCTACAACAACCATGGAGGACTTTGCTTCAAAGTTCGATAGGGAATTTTCTTTGGTTGTCGTATTTTCCAGTGTCAGCAGTGGAGGATTCAGAGGTGATGTCAGATGGATTGTGGATAGTGGAGCCTCTAACCAGGGAATCTGGCGAGTATTACCAGACTTCACAGAGATTGGTCCTTGCCGACAGGTAGTAAATGAAGGTGGTATGGAGAGAGCCATACGTGGAGTTGGGAATTTCAAATTCCAACTCGAGTTTGGGGGACTCTTGGAGATTGATGGAGTTCTCTTTGTTCCAAGGTTGAGTGTTAACTTTCTCTCAGTCTCAGCCTTGCAAGATGTAGGATATTGCGTATTGTTCAAGAGGGAACATGTCTTTATCTACAGAGAGGGAGTGGACCCGGTAGAGCTGCAGCTGATCAATAACTGGGTGTATAGGTTGTATATGTTGAGAGGACAACCTATGATGTATGATTCAACGTCAAATGAGGAGCGGGAGGAGGCTCCCGAGACTGTGGTGGCACCAATGTATCAGTCTCTCATTTCGAGAGAAGAGAGTGAGTCTCTTCTGAGCACTGACATAAGGTGCAACTAGGTTGATCGAACCAATTCTCAAGATGAAGTGAGCTTAGGGTTCCGAGAGGTTTCCAGGAGAAGATATTCTAGTTCGAATTATGTGCAGGTGTTGCGGATGGCTCCAGGTTCAGAGGGAGCTCCTACAGAGCACAGTCTAATGGGACCAGATGATGGAGATGGCAACGAGTACATCCCTCACTAAGAGGGAGTGTTAGCTTTTTAGCTCGGGAGGTACTCCGCATGTTTTGTCTTGTATGCGGATGTTACCTTAATGTTTACACTACCAGGCACTTAACTGTGTAGTAGTTTTTATAAAGTTGATTAAGTGGTTCTTTTATTAAAGTGACTTTTTAATAAAGTGTACTTTCTATTTTTAAAGTGACTTTATTTTCATAAAGCACTTATGTAATAAAGTGAAATTCAATTTAATTTTAAATGAGACATTTTGGAGGGAATGAATCATGCCCCTTGATCTTGGAAAAGGAAAGATCTAATCTTGGCCTTTGGATTTGGGGTTGAGGAAGGTGAAAAGACACTTTTGGGGGGAAAATGTCATTTTCAAATTATAAGAGAATTCATTGGGTAGTGTGCAAGACATGTCGAATGTCGAGAGAGGACATCATGAGGAGCATTAGAGAGATTTTCCGAGTATGCTTGAGAGAGGAAAGTGAGTAGCAAAGAGGGCACATTTTTCGAGGAAAGTGGGCATGATTCCCGAGAAATATTTTCTGTGAATTTTTGGCCAAAATATTTTTCTGCTGTGGGAGGCCGTACTGTATGGATCCGTACAGTACGTACAACTGTACAGATTTGGCACAAAAATTGAGGTAAATTTTGGCACAATTTTCAAGGCAATTTTCATATTTTCGGTGGTTGTTTTTGGGCTGTACGAAACAATCCATAAGGTGGACCGTGGTCATGGAAAACGAGGTACGAAAGAGGTAGGACAACGATACGGTTTTGGCACGAAAAATGAGGAAGATATATGTGGGACATATTTTGTGCTGTGAGGTATTTTCCTTGGCTGGAAATGTTGTTTTGTTGTTGATCTGTACTTTCCTGAAGCTGAATAATAAATCTCTCTCTGTCTCATTGGGTTTCCCCACATTGGGGTTTTCCCTAGCATTTGCCTAAATTTCTACGTGTTATGGGTTGCTGTCCCCTGTGTATTTCCACTGCATATTTTGCTTAGTAATGTGTATTCCTACTTATAGAAATTTCTGAATATGAGTTTTATGTATTTCTAAAATTTATGAAGACAGTTATCTCTAGGTTGCTAAGTGTTTGATAGAATATTAGTTTGCTGATTTTTTGTCATTAAAAATCTACATTACCTTCCTTTCCAAAATTTTGATGATTATTTACTTTATGATTTGGAAAGTGAGAAGGTGCTAGATGATCCCTTGGATGCTTTAAATCTTCATGTTATGATACAGATAGTGACATAGTTGATAATATTGATGATTTCATACATGTTGTCTAATATACCAGATATAAAAAGTATGCAGAACATAAATAAAATGCTAAAAATGGCAGAATAACAGTAATATAACCAACATAATCTCCACAATAACACATAAATGATATAAGAACAACAACATAAATAGCACTTTGATTCAGAAAGCAATGTTCACAGGCCTCTTTGAGGGGGCAACCTCCAGTTGAGCAGCACTCTGTTACAATAATATCCAAGCTAGGGTTCTTATACCCTCGACTCCTATTTATACTAAAAAGAAGCATATAGAGGAAGATCCTTCTAGAAGTGGAAGCTTCTATTAGGTCTTCTTACATCTCCCTTATTCTATTTTATTGAAAGGCCTTATTAATATTGACCTTTATTACATCGGAATATATTTCTCTACCTATGTGTGGGTTAGGACCCTAACATGTCCGCCCCCTTAAAAATAGTCTTGTCCTCAAGGCTTGAGATGTGGAAACTGCTACAGAATGGTAGCTAGTTCCCAAGTGGCATCTGCTGGAGTTGTATCTTTCCACTGGACGAGCACTTCCTTGATGGTTTTCTGACACAAGCGATGCTCACACTGAAACAAAACTACTTCTGGCTGTAGACAAATGGATCCTTCTTCAACTAACTCAGGAAGGTTGGTTTGAATTTGGTACCGAGTTCCAATTACCTTCTTTAAGCATGAAACACGAAAAATAGGATGTAGCTTCGAATGACTGGGCAGAGCTAACTGATAGGCGACTTGTCCCACACACTTGAGAATGGTATAAAGACCATAAAATTTGGGCGCTAGCTTCTGAAAATGCTCGACCTTGAGGGAAGTTTGCTTGTATGGTTGCAGTCGCAGAAACACCTGATCCCCTTCTGCAAATTGACGTTCAGAGTGACCTTGATTGACTTGTTGCTTCATGTGATTCTATGCCATGACCAAGTTCTCTTTGAGGGTACGAAGAATATCCTCTCGAACTGTAAGTGTTTGGTCAATCGCCTAGACCTTCAATGTACCCGGTAAGTATGAGAGAACTGAAGGTGGCTTCTATCCATATACCACTTCAAAAGGAGTCATGCGTGTAGCTGTATGGTAGGAAGTGTTGTACCACCATTCAGATAGGGGTAACCATTGAACCCACTGATTTTTCTTTTCAGATGCAAAACACCTCAGATATGTTTCCAAACATTTGTTGACAACTTCTGTTTGACCATCAGTCTCGGGATGATAAACTATGCTAAGATGCAATTGGGTGCCTTGAAGCTTGAACAGTTCTTGCCAAAAATTGCTTGTGAAAGTTGGGTCATGATCAGAAACAATAGAGTGCGACATGCCATGAAGCTTGAAGACCTGGTCCATGAAAATTTAATCCACCATGGATGCGGTAAATGGGTGTTGAAGAGTGAAAAAATGAGAATACTTTGAAAGGCGATCCACAACCACCATTATGACTGATTTATTTCTCGATTTGGGTAAGCCGGTAATAAAGTCCATAGAGATATCCTTCCAAATAGCAGGTGGGATTGGAAGTGGTTGTAGTGTGCCTAGAGATTTGACTATTTCTCCTTTGTTGCGTTGATACACATCACATTCAGCGACAAAATTACAGATATCCTGTTTCATACCATCCCAGAAAAAAGAACGTTTGACCCTGTCATAGGTTTTGGTGAAACCGGAGTGCCCCGCTGTGGGTGTAGCATGAAGCTCAGAAAGTACCATGGATTTAAAATTTGATTGTTTACTTAAATACAAATGAACTTTGTATCGAAGCTCATCCTAGAGCCAAGAGTACCCTAGGGGAGCTGGAGCATTGGTCTGCAATAGCTGGATCATATGCGAACTTTTGGGATCTTGTAGCCATTCCTGGCAAATAGCTTGGAGACAATCTGGTACAATGAAGGAAAGAGAAAAAAGGGATCTTTCGTCTTCATATTTTTGGGACAGTGCATCTGCCACCACATTGTCTTTGCCTTTCTTGTAAATGATCTCATAATCATATCCAAAGAGTTTAGTCACCCATTTTTGTTGCTCCGGGGAGGAAATGCGTTGTTCCAGAAAGTACTTGAGGCTTTGATGGTCTGTCTTAATTTGGAAACATTGCCCCAAGAGATAAGGGCGCCACAGATCAATGACATGCATAATAGCCAACATTTCCTTTTCATAGATGGATTGTCCCAGATTCCTTTCTGATAGTTGCTTGTTGGCGAATGCTAAAGGTCTACCCTCTTGCATAAGGACAGTGCCGATTCCTTTCCCTGAGGCATCACATTCCAATACAAAGGTCTCTTTGAAATAAGGAAGGGCCAGAACTAGAGTGGTGCACACGACCATCTTCAAGGTTTGGAAAGCTTGAGCAATGGCTGGAGTCCAAGTGAAATAGTTCTTTTTGAGGAGAGCAGTGAGAGGTGCTGCAATCTTGCCATAATTCTTAACAAACTTGCAATAATACCCTGTTAAGTCAAAAAATTCATGCAAGCTTTTGAGAGTCTTTGGGTGCGGCTAGTCTTGCATAGCTTCAATCTTTGCCGGATCCACCCTGACGCCATCATTGCCAACTAGATGACCCAAGTATTCTACTTCTGAGGCACCAAAGGCACATTTAGACTGTTTTAGGAAAAGTTGGTGCTGGGAGAGTAGATGGAGAACTTGATCCACATGAGTAATATGGTCTGTCCAGGTTTTGCTATAGATGAGGATATCATCAAAGAAAACTAAGACAAAATGACGTAGAAAAGGACAAAAGACATGGCTCATTAGGATTTGGAAGGTGGAGGGGGCATTACACAAGCCAAAGGGCATGAACAAACACTCATAGTGGCCTTCATGAGTGTGAAAGGACGTCTTAGGAATGTCTACCTCTTTCATATGTATTTGGTGATAGCCCGAGTGAAGATCAAGTTTAGGAAATAATTGGGTGCCACTCAATTCATCCAGGAGGTCATCAATGACAAGAATGGGAAATTTGTCTTTAATGGTCAGTTTGTTGAGAGTACAGAAGTCAGGACAAATTCTCCAAGAACCTTCTTTATTCAGGACCATGACGACCAGAGAAGAGTAAGGGCTTGTACTAGGATGGATAATGCATGCAGTAAGGAGTTCCTGGACCATTTTCTCAATTTCATTTTTTTGTGAAAAGGGATGGCAATACGAATGGATATTGGGAGGAAGGATTCCGGGTACAAGGGGAATGGAATGATCATGAACATTGCAGGAAGGAGGGAGTCCCTGGGGAGTGGAAAATACCATTTGATGTTTAGAAAGGAGGGATTGGAGGTCTTGCAACACTGGGGGTGTCTATGTTGCTTGTATGGCATGGAGTTGGGCAATGACACCAGAATGACATTTTCTGAGAATCTTTTGCATGCGATGGGAACTAATGACCTCAGGTGAACCAACAATGATGCCTTGGAATTTATATTGGTGGCTGTCCTTGTCGAATTGCATGGTTAAGTCCTTAAAATCCATGAGAATGGGGCCCAAAGTCCTTATCCAGTCTGCACCCAACACAATGTCGCAACCGACCATGTCAATGACAAACATATGGGATTTTAAGTGGTAGTCATTGATTTGGAGACGCACATTTTCACAGCGCCCGCCACATTTCATAGAACCACCATTGGCAATCATGATTTGGAAATTGTTGACGGCATGGATGTAGCAATGGGTTTCCTGGGCAATGCGGCGATGAATAAAGTTATGGGTGCTTCCACTATCAACCAGAATGATGAACTTTTGATGCTTGATGTAACTGATCAACTTGAGGGTTTGGGGGGCAGAGAAGCTGGTGAGAGCATTGAGGGAAATGATCGGTTCCACTTCAGGAGGGTTGGAGGGAGGGGTTATGTCAATGATTTTCGGTGACTCAGGCACAAGGGGAGTGTCAACATCCTCTTCCGAAATATCCTTAGAGATGGCCATAAAAAGATTTTGTTCCTTACATTTGTGGTCTGGGAAATATTTTTCATCACAATTATAACAAAAGCCTTTGAGTTAGCGTTCAACCATTTCAACCCTGGTCAATTTTTGGATCTTTAATGGGACAGAGGGAGTAGTGGGGTTTATGGGTTTAGGGTGAGGGATAAAGGAAGGTTTATGGTTTTGAGAGGAAACAATTTGTTGTGCTTCTTTAGATTTTTTAGTAGCCTCCACCCAACTCGCAGGTTGAGCCATGAGGACATGGGCCCAAATCTCCTCCTTGAGGCCACTGATAAAACACTCTCGTAAGAAAGCATCAGTCATGGCCCTCTGTTCAAAAAGCCAGGCGTTCAAATGCAGCTATGAAGTCTTCTAATTTTATAGATTGTTTCAATTTTTTCAAATGACCCAAATGGTTGGTGTCAGTGTCAAAGCGTTCATAAAGCTCAGTCACAAATTGGGTCCAAGCAATATACCCTTGACAGGAAGTTTTTCTCCATTGCCACCATTGCCAGTGTTCTTGATCTAGATGGAGAACACCATACCGAAGTTTGGCCAAGTCATGTGTAATGTTGTATAAAGAGAAATAATGTTCCATTTGGGTGACCCAACTAGTGGGGTCCGAACCATCAAATTTTGTCACATCCACCCGTGGAAAGCGTAGTTCGCGGTGAAAGTGATGGTGCTGAAAGGTATGGGAATGGGAGGAATGTTCACCTTCAGTCTTGGGAGGTGCGTCATGGAAAGGGTCATCGGTAGGGATCTTCATTTTGGTGCAGAGTGATGCAAAAACAGATTCAAGCTGGGTGGTCAGTTCTTGTTTGACTTCCTCCATTGAGGACTGTATGGATGTATTTATGGTGGTATTGATGGATGTATCCATGGAGGCAACAGTAGCACTGATTTATTTCACTTCTTTTTGGGTCTCGAGGAAACTAGATTGCAAGGTGTTGAAGCGAGACTCCAGGTCTTGGCTACGGGTATGGGCCATGAGGATGGGTGAATTGAAAAGGGTGGGCGGGGTCAAAATATTTTTTCTGAAAAATGATATGGATGAATGTGATAAGGGTGAAGAGATGAATCTAATGGAATAGGTCTCAAATAATGGTGAAAAAATTTCCAGACTTTTTTTTTTTCTACACCTGCGGAGTTATACTCTGGTTTGAAGAATACTGCAGTGATGAAATCCCCATATGCTTAACCAGAAAGAAATGTGTATTTACTTGGCAACCCGAACACAGTTGCGTGACAAGAGATTCTGTCTGTGTTAATTTTTTTATGTTATTGTCCCCCCAAGGGTTAGGTATTCAAGGGTTCTATAGACAATGGTTTGCCCTGTGCTATATCTCTCTGATATACGTGCGAGGTCCAACAGTAGTACTCGACCCAATATCTCAGGGCACTAAC
>ML805956.1:116581-127532 GCA_009831015.1 Picea engelmannii | reverse complement strand
AGGTCCAACAGTAGTACTCGACCCAATATCTCAGGGCACTAACTAAGGAGGATAGACCGTACCCTTAGCCGTACTACCCGACTACCCAGGTACTAGAGAGTATCTTCCCGAGTGTTGTTCTCGGTGGCACTATAGCAGTCAGGTGGCTGATTGGTTTATCTAAAGAGGGCTTCAGGAAATCTAGTCCAATCCATACACAAGTGATGTCTGATGCGCTACCACTCGAAGGGGTACCAACAGGGGTTACAAGGGTGGCGAACAGATGTGCACTTAAGAACTACTTTTATTTCCTGCGTGTATGAATCCCTCAACCGTGGGTTTATGCGCGTAACGATAGATCTCTATGGCTTAAAGATGCTGGAATACGTCTCTACCCTGAAAAAAAAAATTCCACAAGTTCTGCCAAGGAAAGTGCTCTGATACCACTTGTAATATACTAGATATAAAAAGTATGCAGAAAAGAAATAAAATGCTAGAAATGGCATAATAACAGTAATATAACCAGTGTAATCTCCACAATAACACAGAAATGATATAAGAACAACAACAAAAATAGCACTTTGATTCAGAAAGCAATGGTCACAGGCCTCTTCGAGGGGGAAACCTCCAGTTGAGCAGCGCTCTGTTACAATAATCTCCAAGATAGGGTTCTCATACCCTTGAATCCTATTTATACTAAAAAGAAGCATCTAGAGGAAGATCCTTCTAGAAGCAGAAGCTTCTATTAGGTCTTCTTACATCCGCCTTATTCTATTTTATTGAAAGGCCTTATTAATATTGACCTTTATTACATCTGAATATATTTCTCCACCTATGTGCGAGTTAGGACCCTAACATGTTGGAAGGCATAAGTGGGATGTAATTGGTTCTAATAAGGATCCCATTTACGACACTGAAGGTCATTTCCAGAAGTTGCATTTGCAAATATCATATGAGGTTACTAATTTTGACAGTTGGCAACAAGGAGATGATATGATTACAAATATTTTCCAAACACCCAGGGATGACCTAGTCCTATATTCTCCTGATGCTTTTCGGTCATACCTTGAGGATTTTGATGAGTTCTCCTTTGAGCATTCAAATTTATTCTATGAAGAATATTATCAACCATTGTTTTTCTCATATATGGATGAGAGTAAGGAATTTGATTTCCCAAAGAAGAATACTTGTGATAATATTTTCTACCTCCCTTTGATTACTTTACCTCGCTATGTCATTAAGGGTATGGTTTGGAAACATGTCCCTCATCCCAAGTCTTCTGTAGGACAAATCCTCCTTTTGTTTTTTTGGGGAAGGTTGGGTACCTTAAGAAGAAACTTATTATCATAGTCTTCCATCTCCCCCTTAAGGAATTGCCGGTCATCCTTTTGGTTCTTGCTAATCCCTTCCCAGGCCTCAGATTGTGAAGACGTCTGAGATAGCCAACCTTCAGATTCTTTGAGTCAGTATTTTGAACCTTCGAATTTTCACGATCCCTTTCTGAGATGGACTGAGCACATTCCCGAGAGTATGACTTGGCACCATGTTTTCCTTCCCACCTGCCTCCATGAGCTAGACCTTGCGATTTCCAATGATACAATACATTTTCTAACTCATGTTATTTTTGTGCTTAATTTATCACTACTTTGGTTTATGATGAAGCCCAGAGGAAGGTATTGTGAGACATTGCTAGGATGGTTTCATTGGTTATTTGACTACACCTAGAATTTAGCCAACATGGAAGTAGAGGTAAGTAGGTATGCATTTGCATTCATTGTATATACCATCTGCATTTCATGCTAGAGTAGTTGTATTTCCATTTGTAAATATGCTTGATTATTTTCATTTTTTGTACCATATATGAGGCAGGGGTGATATCACCACCCCAAATGATTACTAATAATATTTTGTTGAGATCAAGTAGGTCACAGGTCATTCCATAGATTCTAAGGTTCTCATGCGCTTTATGGTGAGCACATGTCCCCGAGTTGGAGCCAGATGTTATCCACTAGCCTAGGAATAACTAAGGATATTATGTCTCGAGGCCCATAGGTCCTAGACATGGAGTACCAAGAGCCATATTGACTTGAGCCTGGCCCTGGAGGGCCCATATTTCTTCTTCAACGCCTCCACCTTGTCACTAGCAGCAACATCCATCCTATTGGCCTGGTCCTTCAACAACAATGGGTCTTTCTCCATGAGGTAATGAGTTCGGGTATCATGGTATGTGTCACTCTGATTCTCAAAACACTTGAATATGTGCATTTAATTATTTTTACTTCTAATGTGTGCTTGGACCTTATGAATTTCCACTTATTCACACCTAGGGGGAATGACAGGATGCCCTAGTAAGTTGGTTCCAATAGGGTTTTAGTTTCCACTAGGTGGTTTCATGAAAGGTCATCGTCCGTTCCCACCATACTTACCACTTTTTATTTATTTTTCCTTCTTATCCATCCCATACATTGGTTCGGGCATTGGGTTTTCCAAGCTAGCAAAGGGTTGTTTCTTACCTTGTGGGAAGAAGGGGATAAATTCCCAAGGGGTAAAAGTAGCTAGAAAAATGTAAAATCCAAGAGAACAAAACCTTAAGATGCTTCACCCATGGATCCCCGAGAAAGTAATAAAAGGCTTCTCAGCAAGAAATAGAGGGACCCATAAAATAATAAAATCAATACCTAGTTGGAGGATAGGGGGTCTCATCACGAGCTAACCTATTAGGTCCATGGACATGTAGTGGTATGACAATACCATTCAATTGGTCACCACACCAGGGTAGTGGTTCTATGTGGCATAGCCAAGAGAAAGGGGGTCTCATCATGAGCCAACCTTCTCATCTCTGTGAAATGCTTGTGGGTAACATTGTCACCATTGGTCACCACGCCAGGGCAATGTCCCCTAAATAGTCTCTTGAAAGAAAAATCAATAAGATAAAAAGATAAAAGGCATGAATGGGCTTGGAAACATTTGCATCCATGACAAGGTGCAACTCACCCTCTTCAGAGGCATCCACATGTAAGCCATACATTCCCCTGTCATCACTACACCCATTGCTCAAACATCCCTTACCACCTCATCCACTCACATGGTTTATATTTGTCTTCACCTAGAAACGTCCCACATCCAATGAAAACTAGCCCAATAGGACATCCTAACGTCTCCTCCAAACCTGGATTGTAGAATAGCATAACGTCTTTGAGCACTTGTCTGGGAAAAGGGGGTTTTATGCACATGTTTAAATAACTCGATTATTATATGTGATTGACATTGCTATGATCACTGTGACTTATGATCCCATGGAGGGAGTACTTGTTGTTTTTGCAGGGCCACACCCAACAGATAGGTACACATGGGGAGATTATTATTTTAGACCTCCATAGGGATAAAATCCCACTAGATGGATGTTGAGACCCTAGCTAGGGGCAGAGAGATATCAAAGGTTTTCACCATAGAGAGAGGAGGATGTTTCACCAGAGATAGCCTGGCAGGCCTGGACCCAGGGGGGTCTTGTCCTTCTCACTATTACTTAAGCCTTGGAAGGCCCATGATGTCATCTATGTGACCCTTGATGTCACCCAACATTTTGGACACTTTGGAGGTAGTTGTGTGCCATGTGGAATGTGTGGTTTGATTCAGAGGCCTTAGGAGGCCTAATGTTTTTCTCATGGAGGCCAACGTTGCACTAAAAAGGCCTAATGTCACCCTAAAAGGGCATGACGTCAATTTTTCTTCTTGATTTAGGGTTTTATTTTTTCATTTAATGTAAAACCTAGATATTACATGTAAATTGGCCATGTCGACCTTTTTGACCTAATTCTGGTCTTTGTAACTATATAAATAAGGGATTTTTCCTTGTATTTTTTCATCAAATTTCACTCACACAAGTCTGAGTTCTGAAATTTGCACCCTAATTTGGGTTACATGACTGAAATTTAGTGTGCACTTGTTGAAGGAGGCTTATTTTGGACTATTTTGGCAATTTTCTTGGTGGAAGTGTTCAACTAGAGTATTTGCTAGATGATTCTTGGTGGATGTACGTAAAATTTATTCAATTCTTCTTCATTGAATGGTTATAGTTACATTTATATTTCATTTATACTAATATTATGAAATTTTTAGCTTAAAACCCTAGAAGGTTGTTATTATCCTTGCTTCAATAGCTTTCACCTACTAGATTTGGCTAGAAAGCCAATTTTCTTGAAGCTTTTGCTAAGGGCCTTTCCATTGCAATACCCTAGAACATTTTTCTTCATCTAAGTCGTGATTTACTTCATCTTTGAGCTAAATAAGGAGGAAAACTACTAGGGCCTAGGGTTAGCTACTTCCTAGTAGCTATTTCCCCCCCTAGGGTTTGGTAATTGAAGCCTTGGGTTACCAACACTTCAACTATTGATCCCTATTGTCTTTGGTTCTCTTATTATCATTTGTTCCTTCAAGATTTTCTGCTACCTAAAAGTCTCCATTTTCCCTAATAAGCATTGATCTAAGCCTTGCTATTGAGTGAGTGAAAAAAACCATTATCAAAACCTATACTTTAAGCTCTCTACTAACTACTTCTAACCTTAGAATAGTTTAATATACTAACTTAGTTGATTTTTTTACTAAAATAATATACATCCATCTATTGAAGCACTACAAGCACTTAAAAGCAATTGAAAAAGTTGATTAATACACTGCCTTACTTGCTTCTGACAAATGCTAGTATTTTGGTGTTAATGAGTAATTATTCTTGGTCATTTTGAAGCCACTTTAAGGCATTTATTTTGAAGATATTTTCTGATAAACATTGCTTCTATAAATTTCTATTTTCTTCATCATAAATCAACTATTTCCTTTATTGATAAATTTCATGGTTTTATGAAGTGCTAACATCAATTTGTACTTGCGAGAGATATATTTTCTTGTTTCTTTGTTCTGGGTAGGTACATCTGGATACTTCACTACTTCATTGGTTAAAACCTTGAGACTTTCTGATAAATGTGACTTGTGAGAGAGGACATTTTCATAGACACCTTAACCTTTGCCTTCTCAAACCCCTAGGTCACCGGGGTTGTCTCCCCCCAGCCATCATCCCTAAATAGAAAGAGGCATCCTATTGAGGTGACAGTGAAAATATAACCTCCGTTACACCAATTTTCCTTCCATTAAAATTTCTTTTGGATTAAAGTACAAATTGTGCGATAATAGGAAGATTGGTGGGGATGGAGGGCCATAACGGATCATGACGCATAGGGTCATTCATTAATTTTGACAAATCTGGTAGATTAAGCGTGGCTAGAAAAGAGAGTCGGGGTTGCGACATCTAAGCCCATGCTCCTAGGAAAGATTAGGGTTGAGGGATTGCAGGCCATCTAGGGTTCTGATATATGCCATGGCCCTGTCTGGTAGGATAATATCCTCCTCCAAACTGATTCATAAAAGGATGTGTGGGCACCATACTCATGGAAGCGACATAATGAGGGTTATATACATTACCCCTAGTCGAAGGGGCTCCAGGATGGGGGTTTCCCATAGTGTGAAACTGAATCCCTCCAGATGGAACTCCAGAGGAAAGAGGGGGATTCATCATAATAAATTTGTTTGTAAGACTAGGAATGGAGGAAGAGGGGATAAAGGATGAAATATAGGAAGTGACTTGTCTGCCCAGTTGAGAACTCCATCCAGGAGAATCAAGACTAGGATTAGGCCCGAAAGAAAGAGGAGGCCAACCTCCAATTGTAGGATTTGTTTGGGGAATATGGCCTCCACCAAAAGAGAGAGGTGCATACATAGGAGAAATTCCCCTAGGTCCAAAACTAGGATTTTCATTAGCCACTGGAATGGAGGATGAGAGTTGCAACGTCATGTTGGGCATACAAAAAAAAAAGGGATTAGAGACCAAAGGTATTGACTGAGAATTGTAACTGCCAATCGAAAAGAGATCTGAAAGGGTTCGTTCCTATGGGTCAAGTAGAACCACATTTTGGGTAGAAGTAGAGGTGGGGATCTTCGACACCCCAACCATTGAGGATGAAGGGTTCTAAGGGATCCCACTAATCACATAAGATATAGGAGTCAAGGGAATCCCTGTGACATTTGAGTTTGACTCAGTAATCATAACTGGATGATCACAAGTCTGGGAGGTGGAGATATATGTACCACATTTATTAACTTTACTCCTTTTAGAAGGAAACTTTGGTAAAGACTCAAGATACAGTGGTAACTTCAAAAAATGGAAAGACCTGCGAAGAAGCTAGTCTTGCTCCACGATGACTCAAGAATCGATATATAAAACCAAATCCTAGGGACAACTAATAATTAGAGAGCACACCAAAATAAAGAAAAAATGCCAATGCACACAAACATGATATAGTGGCTGAAAAGGGGCCTCCCTCACTAGGGTAGGTATGTCTTTCCCAAGAGGGGTCTGAGACTCCCTTCAAAATATTGGAGGTATCAAAATCAATTATAAGATCCCTCATTGGATTAACAACGCAGTCGGTCAGATCCCCCCAGAGAGGTAATCCTCCATAAAGGCTATGTGTTGTCTGACCCTTATCTAACTCAGGGTACCTACAAAATAACACATGAAAGTAACCTATGTGGATACCTATGTCAAGCAACTAGAGTCACCACAATATAACCAATGCACAGACGAACAGTCATAAGTCTGGTCCACCGTATGGGAAAGGTAATAAAGCCCAAAATCTTGAAAGCGCCGCCTCTCATGGAGGTAAAGGTACTAGAAAGACCCCCAAATATGAATAGAACCTCAGAAATATCTCTGACGCTAAGAAGGTATTCGAGGGATATTTCTGCAACCAACTTCATACGACCTTATGCTTAACTCTGGTGTGAGAGGATCCTCCTGAAATCACTAATTACACAATGGGTTTCACCACTCCATGGTTAGACACATATGTTTAGTTTAATATCCTTGGAGAAGTTTACTCACAAAATCCTATTCCAAGGCCCTATGTCTTATACTTATTTGTGTAATCTGAAAAATAAAATCGTTTCTAATCAATTTTAATTAATCAACGCTAATTTTAATGGCTTCTGCTTACTCAAGAGGTGAAATTATGAAACTAATGGTATTACAACCCATCATATAACAAAAAAAAAATATAAAAACACTGCTAAGCACTAGTATTGAATTTCAAAGAGATAATATGCTTCTAAATGCAATTTTTCCAATGCAGTCTCTACAGTTTCAATGAAATGCAATCTCTCCACATGTGTCAAAATCAATGCAAAGTAATCAAAAGAGAAAATCCCATAATGAAAAATGAACAATTGTTTTTTCATTTTCGATATAAAGAAAATAAAAATGTAAGGACTGAATATCAACTTCAAAGGAAGACCCTACTGCAAGAAAAAAGAAACAAGCCAAGTAGGATACCAAGAAGCAAACACTCAGACCAATGTGCAAGGACAACCAATGAAAAAGATGAAAAGAAAGAATACTGTACGAAAATTCAACAATAAGAAGGTTTCCTATCACTCTGTAAGCACTCAACAGTTAGGACAGAGACCCAAGAGGACTTAGCAACCAACCAAACTCACCCAACAAACATCAAACTCAAACAACAAGACTAAAGAGCTGATGTATGTGATTCTTGGAGAAAAACTCGTGTATATATGCACCATAAAGGAAGACAACTCACATATGTATGCGTTTGTCAAGGGAAAAACCACGTATACCCAATAAAACACTGTCAGGGAAAGGGTTAAGCCAAGAAACATAGATGAAAAGTAAAAATAGATTGTTAAGAAACAAGCGACAAGGAAATTTAGGCTAACAGAGAGAAAATTAAGGAGAAAAACACTTCAAACCCCAAAAAGGAAGATCAATCTTCAATATGGTCGCCAATTATGTTACAAGGAAAATATCTCTATGGCATGGGGTAAAACACAACAGATATAATGACATGCATAAATCAACTCTAATCCCAAGTATGATATATACATGAAATGATAACAAGAAAAGGCCAAGAGCGTACCTCATCCAGACGTTCGATCAAGACCACCATTGAGCATGCAACCCAATGATTTATACCTGCAACTTGTACTCAACAACAAAGATACGCAAGAATATGGTGATAATATATAATGTTAGCATATATATTATCATAATCCATTAACATACATGAAAAATATGCCCATGGAATAATAATTCAAATATTTGCAAGATATCAATTTGACGAGAAAAGAGTAGTTCTATGAAAATAATCAACATAAGTACATAGGTGACAAAATTTTGTAACGACACATATTGGAACCAAGAAACTATGTCCCTCCAGTTGGGTCTCCACCGCTTCAATCCTCCACCAACGACAAGCTCATATAAAGGAGTTAATGAGGTTCTCCATCACAAATAAGGAAGATCTTGGGGGTTGAACAAGAAGTTCATACTTTCAAGGACAAAGGGATGGAGACTCAATATGAAGTGAAATTTTTCTAGAGTGTCTTTGCTCTCAAATTTGAATTGTTCAATCTCCTCAAGGCTTGGATATGGTTCAATTTATATCCTTCAAATGGAACTAAAGGGTCAGAGAGTTTCCAGTATATGGAAGGTCAAGGATCATGGATCTAGTGACATGGCATGGAAACTTGACATAATTTTTAATTTTGAGCACCAAACCTGATGTATGCAGGTTGTATTGTAGCAACTTGTGTATACTCTTGTTGTATAACTGATAGGGCACATATATGTGGAAAAATATGTTTTTTTGGCTCTAGAAGGTACAAAAGGGGACTTCAAGTCTACATAGGGAAATAGAAAGGCCATCCACGAAAGTTGCATGGGGTGAGGAAAAAATTGTTGTAACAGTATTCTAGCAAATAAATAAGGCATTCTAGTAAGAATAATTGGTAAAGGAAGATCTAAGACATAAGTAGAAGCAAGAAGATTTGGTGAAGGCAGAGTGAAAGAAAAAGGAGTGAACATTGAACAGATATGGAAAAAGAAGGAGTGAGTGTTGAGTTGATATGGAGAACTAAAAATTTGCGAGTGGAGAGCATATCCAGTGAAAGAATAAGTAATAAGCGCATAACATATTTGGTGAAGGCATAAGCAACAAGAAGACTAGTGAAGGAAATGCAAATGAAGAACTTATAAGTAGGTTGGTTCCTACCTAAAAAAAAACTATGGGGATCAGTTTCTCCTGCATGTTGGTGCCTACAAACAATATATGGGATTTGTGTCTCTTATAGGTCGGTGCCTACAAACAACAGAGGGGATTGGTGTCTCCTGTAGATCAATTCCTACAAACATAATAGGGGATTTGTGTCTCCTATAGTTCGGTGCCTACAAAAAACATAGGGGATCAATGTCTCCAACAGTTTAGTGCATAAAAACAATAGAGGTGATTGGTGTCTCCTATAGGTCGATTCCTACAAACATTTGTAATCGTAGGTTGGTGCCTACAAATTTATAAAAGGAACTTTTTATCGTTTTATCCTAAAATGGCTTCCAGGTTAAATATTGTGTCTTCTTGTTGTTACATTTATGTGATTGGTTCATTATGGTTTATGAATGTTAAAAAGAAAAATATGTCCTTATACTAATTCATCCCCCTCCCCCCTTAGTATAAGTGTGTTCTCAACAATTGGTATCATAGTAGGTTCCTTTGGAAATAGTCTAAGCACTAGAAGGTAGATCTTGGAATCACACATGGATGGTCATGAAGGTTTCTCTACAAACATGGCTATGTTGTTTGACATGACAAGCTATTCCTTCTAGAGTATAAGGATGTGAACATATCTAATGCCCTTGGTTTTGATATTTGGAAATCAGTCATGTTTGGTTATACAACCCCAAAAACTCCACCAACAGATACAATCGGGAAAAAGGATGGTGAAAATGATGCAAAAACCATGAACGCCATCTTGTGTGGACTTTCAAAATTAGAGTTTGTCAAAGTAATGCATTGCAAGTCAACAAAAGAAATTTGGGACAAAATTCTAAACATTCATGAAGGTGATGACAAGGTCAAGAAGGATAATCTCCAAACTCATAGAAGACACTTCTAGAGTTTGAAGATGAAAGAAGAAGAAACTTCTACATCCTATCTCCTCCATGTGGATGAAATTGTCAACACCATCAGAGGACTTGGTGAAACTTTTACAGAACTAATGATTGTGAAAAAGGTGTTGAGGTCACTCCCATTAATATTTCATGCCAAATTTTCTTCCATTGAGGAAATAAAGGATCTTTATAAATTAACAATGGATGAATTTCATGGGATCCTCACTACATATGAAATTATGAGGATTGAAAAGGAAAAACTATTAAAAAGGGAATAAACTTTCAAAGTCTTAAAGAAGATGAAGAACAAAGAACACAATTCAAGCGATTGTTCCATCTGTGAAATAGACACAGAGGAAGCAAATTTTGTGAGAAAAATAAAAAAGGGACCTATAAAATACAAAGGTAAGTTTCCCTTTAAATGATTTAATTGTGGAAAAGTAGGAAATTTTGCTGCTAAGTGTCCATATGTGAAAAATGAAAGTAGTGATAACTAACAAGATTATAGCATAGAGAAAACATCATCAACACAAGAATAACCACAAATAAGACAAGCATGAAAAGAAGAACTCTTATGCAGAAGAAGAGCCTCTACTCAAAAGGGGTCAGTGACTCATCTCAAGAAAGAAATGAAATAAATTCTAATAGTGATAGATAAGAAACTATCTTTATGGAAATCAAAACAAAGATTTATGAAGAAAAAGAAATGATGGATCTAAAAGAAGAGAAAAATGGTGAAACAGAAGGAGAAGTGGATCTTGAAGAAGAAATCATGTGTGCCTTAAGAGAAATAAAGATGTTGAGGAAAACAAATTTGAAACAAAAGGAGAAGCTACAAAAACATGAATAAGAGGATCGTGATTCAAAAGCCAAAATTTCACAAAGCCTTGATGGAACAAAAAATATTATCATAAGCCTAAACTTTCTATTATAAGACACTAGCATATTTGGGCCATTTTGCGA
>ML805956.1:12220-59827 GCA_009831015.1 Picea engelmannii | reverse complement strand
ACCCATACACATCTACTATTTTGAGTTGTGGGAGTGAAACTATAAAATCTATTTTTATGAAATTTGTAATGAATTTATGGCTCCACTATTCCAAATTATTTTTGGATGATCCCTCCAAATGTTTTCTTTTGAATATGTATAAGCCCTAAAGAACTTAGTCGATTTGTATATGGAAAAACATTATACCTATATCAGGGTTTTCGGGTGCTCCGCCCCACCACACATTTTACCCAAGTATGTTCCAAACATAATCTTAGGGAGAGAGATATCATACTAGATGTACCTCATCAAGATGTACCACAATAAAGATATCCATACACATATGCCACATCATCCATAAACCATGTGCCAATGATACTACTAGCAAGTGCCTCAAATAATGTATCAAGTCTATATCAATCATGCATCAAGATATGACTGATCAATCATGTACAACATCACCACCTCATCAACTCATCAACTACATGTCCCAATATGTAGCTCAACTATATTCCAAATACATACACCAATACATCCAACAAATATGCCTCTAACAATATATCACAAGATGTATAAATGGATCTCACATATGTAACAATCATGTACTACAACAAATCTACCTCAAAACCATTCACTACATGTTATAACCCTAAATTTCACCATACATACATACCTGGCATCAGGCCCTCTTACTTGCTATTTTTGCCAAGCCATCACTGAGCAACTCTTCATAAAAACACTATTTTTGAATATGTACGCGTCCTGCACCACTAATTATCGCGTATGTATGATTGTTGCACCACTATAGCCCGCGTATATACGCTAATTGCACCACTACATCCTGTGTATACTCGAAAAAGTTGCAAAAATTAAAAAGTTGCAAGGAATTCGTTGAGATTACGGGCTATTGGGTAGTTTCCCAACTGTCCCACCGCCTATAGCCCATCACTCAACCGGATAACCATCCTTTTGTCATATAAAAAAAGGTGTTGGGGTCTCATTCCAAAGCTAAGCATAAGAACAGTGAAATTTTGCTCGTTTCACATCCCTTCCTTGCCCCAAGAATTTGCAGCCACCTTGTGAGTTTTGTGCTAGAATTTCCCATTATTGCCTTTTTCCTCCACCATAAGCCTATTTCATTCTCTAGAGAGAGGTTGAGAGGAGAAAGATACGTGGAAGTGCAGTTGGAGCTTGGTGAAGAGGATCCCAGACCAGGTTTGAGGAGAAGTCGTCGATCTCATTGTAAGTAAACTTTTATGATATCAATAAAAAAAATACTTTTTCTATCCTGAAATATGATGTGTTCAATCTTTATGTTTGATTTGTGTTTTATTATGACATCTAACCCATTAATTCATATATGATATGCATGTTTGTAGTTCCCTGTTTGTCTGCTTGTGAATACATGTCAGCCTTGGGAGTATACTTGTAGTCAGTGGAGCAATTGAACGCGAAAGGATCGACACTGGATGCGGAGTTTAAGGTAGAGTTATTGGATCTTTTCACTTTGTATTTTATGCATGAATGTGGGGTATATTCGGGGTAGTTATTAAAAAGTAGGAGACTTTTAGATTGTTAGATATGCCTACATGTTGAACCCTAGTGTAGTCCATATGGGGGTTTTCCTGCTATAGCAGAATTGGTGACCATACTGGGGAATCCTCTAGGGTTTTAGGGGATATTTTTTGGGTGTTTTAATTGGTTTTATTACCTTTTTTGAGTTTTTGTAAGTTGTTGAGTCTTTAAGAGATTTTGGTCACCGATTGGTGTCATACCAGTTCTCCCTGCCTTGTCAATCTTCGTGTTTGTTTTCTTTTTTTGAGAAGTTACAGAGGTGTATGTGGCCTGCAGTGGGTTTGCACATGTACATACGCACCCTGTGTTTAGACAACCCGTGTACATAGGCAGGCTGCTTAAGTGTCAGTAGCATTCCTTTGTCAAGAAATGTTTTCTTTAAGAAGAGGCATCCAACCTCTTCCCTGATTGAATTCATACTTCTCAGGGTTTCTTGATCAACTATAGTGTCTCTGTTGTTACAGTCGTAGCCTGGGTTTGACGTCATTTTTCTTATCTTCTTTAAATATTTCTTGTGTTTCCTATCTTTTTAAACTTATTTTTAGCTTGAATTTAAAAAAAAAATGAGTTGCATTTTGAATCATGTATTCATCAGTTTATTTTAGAATCTTTTGTTATTTCTTCTTTGATTCGAAGAAAATACAAAAAATTATCTTGTTAGGTCTCTTTCTTTCTTGGCATCTGCTTTTCATTGTTATTTGAAAAAGAAAAAGAAATTAGCATAGTGTTGTGTTTTCTTCTCATCTTAAAAGAATTTCAAAAGAAAAATAAGAAAGATAATTGTTCTTTCCTAGTGTTCTTATAAGTTTATTTTTTCACAAGAGTCTTAACAACATCAGTTGCACTACCACACCCTTTTTGAGTAAATCAAGCCAGTAAAAAGGATGCTAATTTAAAATCAACTAGACTTTATGTTTATAGGGCCAATAAACTAGTCTAGGCTAGAGCCTTGAATTAGGTTGGAGAGGAAACTCTTGAAGGCTTTAAAAAAAACATTGGAGTCAGAGCTAGGGAGTGTAAATAGTCTAGTAAATGTGAAAGTTATCCGGGACCCCCCTCTAACACAGGGGCTAAACACTAGGTCGTGTGCAGAAAGGTAGCGGATATAACCCCTCCAAAGCCAGACCAAGCATAGTGGGGAACACATATTGAGGACTTGTCGTGGGATTCTGTTGGTTTCATTTTCCTACGGAGCTTCATGGACCCCGAATCCGTTCGGGATCCTCAGTTGTCTTCCAGACCAATTTCTTCTGATACCCTCAGTAGGTTTTGGGCTTAGTTACCCTTCTCATTGCGGTCCACCTAACTATTGACTATACCCCTCTAGTGGTTGTTCGCGAGTTGACAACCTAGTTGCCTTTATTTTAGGGATTTACACAGGTGACTACGGAAGTATACCGCGGTACCTAGGGTAGACTTCGAGCCACTCTTTGTAGAGTATACCCAGAGGGTGATTCTATGTTCGATTTGCACTTGCACCGGTAAGTTTCTCTGGTGTTGTCTGGCGTAACTGTTCTTCCAACTAGATAGTTGTCTGCTTGGTTTTCCTTTAGGAATTTTTAGTGTGTGATCTGTGCTCCCTAGTTTTCCATAGTGAGTTAGTCATTCATTTCTTTGGGTCTCTGACCTAGGGTGGTAGACTGCCCACTCTGCTGGTCATGAAGACTTTTCAGTCTTCTGCTTAAAACGTGGAGCCGCCTCTTTATAGGCGTTGTTTTTATAACACTAGTTCGCCAGAGTCAATGTGTGAGACTTTTACGGACTTGAACGATCTCGCAAGGGGATAAATTGTGCATATGATCTTCATGGAAAAATTTACTGACGATACCGACCAAGGAACCCCTTCACAAGGGTATTCTTGTGCTTTTCCCTTTTTCAGAAATGTTAGTGTTCCTTTGATGGCCACTTTGTACATTCCTGGGTTGAATGTGGGACTACCAGTTTGGTTGGGTACCATTCCAAATGTCCTGAATTATTTTGACGCTTCTCAGTTAATAACTTTATGTCATGGGAACCATGTTGATGTTCCTTTGTCAACAAAGTCTTCTCCTCGTCCTTCTCCTACCTCTGGTGAAAGTATAGTTACTAGTAACCGGAAGTATAAACGAAAGAGAAAAATGAAGAATAGGAAGAAGAAATAACCAACCTCTGCAAGTAATGTTGGAGATAGGTCGACAACCTTTGCAAGTCATGTTGAAGACCAACACCCAGCCTCTGCAATTCATGCTGGTGGCACAAGCCTCATCAATGCGAGTCATACGAGTGATATATCACCAACCTCTATGAGTCATGTTGGAGATAGGTCATCGACCTTTGCAAGTCATGTTGAATAACAACACCCAACCTATGAAAGTCATCCTGGGGGAAAGAACCCAGCCTCTGCAAGTCATTTTGGGGGTAAAAGTCCAGTCACTGCTAGTCATACTGGTAATAGGTCTGTAGCCTCTTCGGGTCATGTTATCGACCCATCACCAACCTCTGCAAGTCATGTTGGAGATATGCAACCAACCACTGCTAGTCATGCTGGGGGCATTGATTTTGTTGAGAAACCTAGACGGATAGGATGTAAGCCTAAGTTCCCTTGTAATATTTGCAAGGGAGATCACCCTACGCATCTATGCCCTGGCCTTCAAGAGGTACAAATATTATGGTCCCTGTCTACAATCTCTTCTGATTCCGAGTCTTCAGAGGTTTCCTCACAATCTATTGAAAAAGTGGTCATGCCAATGTAATCATTGGCTGATCCCACTCCTCTTTTGGGGGGTGAGGTGCCTTTAGACCATGTAGTCTTGCAACCTATTCAACCATTGGTTAAGAAAGTGGTCACACTGATCCAGTCTTCAGATGATCCCACTCCTCTTTTGGGGGGTGAGGTGGCTTTATACCATGTAGTCTCACAACCTATTCAACCATTGGTTGAGAAAGTGGTCACACCGATGAAGTCTTCGGTCGATCCCACTCTTCTCTTGGCGAGTGTCGAGTATACCAAAGTGGTCACACTGTTGCAATGTTTGACTGATCCCACTCTTCTCTTGGAGAGTGATGTGTCTACTGACTATGTTTTTAGCATTTCCAGTTCAATACTTTTAGAACAAGGGGGAATTATTCTCTCTTTGAGCACACCCCTCCAAGCCCTAGGATGGTTTCCTTTGATTGGAATGACCTTGTTGAGCCTCGTCTTCCTTCTTCTGCACCCTTTCAAATAAGGGTTGAATTTAATTCAACAAACATTTATCGAAGTATTGTGGATGAAGGAGCCTCTGCAAGTATTTTATCCTCCTTAGTTTGGAAAGTCTTGGGATATCTCAAGCCTGTGTCTTCTTCTCATGAGTTGTTGGATTTTGACATACTTCCTAGTGAATATTTGGGGATTCTTCCTCAATTACCTATCTCATTAGGTGGGAAGATTGTCCTTGTCGATGTTATAGCAGTGCAAGGCCCATTAGATTTCAATATTCTTCTTGGGCATGAGTATGTATATGCTATGAATGTTGTTGTGTCTACGCTCTTCCGAGTGATGCATTTCCATCATAATGGAAGAATTGTCACTATTGATTAGCTGACATCTGATAATCACCATCCTAATTCGATGTTAGTTTAGGCTGCCCCTTTATATGTTCCTAGTGTTCATGTAGACTCTACCCCACCACGGGTTAATTATGTGGCGTCTTATCCTCGTTGTTTAATTGCTTCGGAGGAGGAACCCGTGCAATCATTTTTTCCTTATCGAGACTTGGTCTCAGCAATTGATCCATTGGTTTATCCAATGGGGCCATGGGATCCCTTGTTTCCCCCTCTTGGTCCAAGTGATCTTGAGTCTCCTTCTGAGTCCGATCTCGTTGTTTGTAGATCCTCAATCCCTAGTGCTTGTGATTCTTCGTTGATAGACTCTACTAGTCCTATCTAGAGCCTCCATTGTCATATGGAATATGCTCAATTTACTTCACCCTTTGGGACTTTTGACCCTCATTTGTGTGATTTCTCGAATTTTGAATTGCCTTCAAATGAGGATATCCTTGAAGCCATGACTATAGTTTCTATACCGTGGGAGGACTTACACCATGGTTTGCGTTTTCTTCCCTTTTGGGAGACTTTCCAAGTTGACTATCAAAGAGACTCTTGGTCTGAGCCTAGCAGTGGGCTCTACCTGAACCAGTTTCATACATGAGTTGTAGCCCCCTGAGTCTACTTAAATCACCCTTTCAGACTCTTTAAACATGAAAAGATTGTCGAGCGATCTTGTTGTCCTTCATGCTCTCCAAACTAAAACTAGAAGGCACGTCTGTCCAGTGGTAGTTTACCCCTTTATCAGTCTGGATGGTCATTAGTACGAACAAAGGTATACTCTAGGAACTTTGGTTTGCTAGAAGAGTATTCTCAGGTATAAGTTTAACCCTTTTTCGGGCCTAAGGGACTAAATTTACGAAAAAGGAACCCTACAGAGTCCATAGTTAAGCTCTTTTTAGACTCCATAAAATTGAAAATATCTCTGAGTGACCTTGTTCCTTCACACTCGTTAAACTGGTCTAGAAGAACATCCCCTATGGAGTCCATAATTAATCTCTTTTCAGACTCCTTAAAATTGAAAATATCGTCAAGTGACCTTGTTCTTTCACACTCGTTAATTGGTTTAGAAAAAACATCTACTGGCATGATTTTACCCCTTTTTCCGGCCTGTAGATTAAGGAGGAAAAAGGTACACCTCAGGATATTCATCTCACTGGGAGAGTTCTCCTAAGTAGATTTTATAATTTTTCAGGCTAAGGAGACTAAATCTAGAAAAAGGTTGTGAGTCCATAGTTAAGCTCTTTTCAGACTCCTTAAAATTGAAAAGATTGTTGAGTGATCTTTTCTATGTCACACTCGTTAAAATGGTTCTGAATAGATTTAGTTTTGGTGCTAGTTTACCCCTTTTTCGAACAAACTAGACTATCTTCGAAAAAGGCACCCCAACGTAGTCTTATTTTATGCTTTTTTAGACTCTCTAAAAAAGGAAAAACCACCGAGATTACCTTCTCTTGGATCATTAAAATTACATTCAAGGGGGTTTTCATTGTGTCATATTAATCAAATTTTAATCCCTGCGTATTTGGCCTAATGTTGTCTCCATGTTTCTCTCAAATCAACCTTTGAAGCATGCCTTATACGCAAGCCTTGTAGCACTTTGCCTCTGCGTCTTGACACCTTGACCTGTGGAGGAATTTTCCTGAGTGTCCTTTCCTATACATGTCTCCTTGCTTTGAGAATTAGTGTGTTCCTTGCACTTGGAACTAGTATGGTTGTGACACTCATTCCTCCTTTGTAATGTAGCATTCTTTATTCTTTTTCAAGCTCCTTAAAAATATTAAAAAAGACAAAAAAATCAAATATACCCCAAAAAGAGGATGGGAAAAGTATTTTCTTTTTATGGCAGCACAATGAGTCATCCTTGGACAAATCCCATCCTTTCATTTGTTCGTCAAGATTTGGGATTTAATATGACTTTAGGAAGTTGTTCCCGCTACATAGAGTTGTGTCCTCCTCCATTTGGTTATTCTTCCAAACACATGGAGAGTTTTCGTTGCCTTTTGCATCGTGAACTTATGTCAATGTCATGATGCCTGAGTTTGATCATCTGTCGTGCTATTATCTAAGGGAAGTCTTACCCAACTTGAGTTGGACTTTCTGTATTTTGCCTCTTGCCCTCATGCCCGATCATCCCCAAAATTCCAATCAAGTCCTTGTTCGAAATCAATGAAGTTCTCTTCCTGATCATCAAGATCCTCTTGTCTATTCCCTAACGAGCCGTCAAAGACCTCTGGGTAGTGAAGTCATACACTCACATTAAACTCATACCTAATTTTTGAATATCTTGAAGTTGTTGCTCGAGCTCTAAAGGCCTCATCTCCAGCCATTAGGCGTCTTTGGCTTCTTGAATATGGATACTATACATGTATATCTTTGATTTTTAGATGTAGATCCATTGTGTATTTCTCACAGATACACTTTATATAGTTATATGACATGGATATGCAGTGTATTTGATTGGAATCCATGATTTATTTCATCCCGAGCATGGGCATGCCCGCCTCGGTGAGACAATTATTATTTTTGCAGATGGCACCTCCCAAACTCTAGTCCCGAGCTCACTTGCTTCGTACATTGGTGAATATTTTGTAATGCATTCCGGCCATCAGATTCTCTTCTGACCTCACACATTAGGGGGCATCTGTTATAACCCTAAATTCACCATACATGCATACCTGGAATCAGGCCCTCTTACTTTCTATTTTTGCCAAGCCATCATTGAGCAACTCTTCTTAAAACCATTATTTTTGAAGATGTATGCACCCTGAACCACTAATGCCTGTGTATGTACGCTTGTTGCACCACTACAAACCACATATGTATGCTAGTTTCATGACTACAACCCGCATATACTCAAAAAAATTGCAAAAATTAAAAAAGTTGAAAGGAATTCGTTGAGATTATGGGCTATTAGGTAGTTTCCCAACTATCCCACCACCTATATCTCGTCACCCAACCAAATAACCATCCTTTTGTCATATAAAATGAGGTTTTGGGGTCTCATTCCAAAGCTAAGCATAAGAACACTGAAACTCTGCCTGTTTCATATCCCCTCCTTGCCCCAAGAATTTGCAGCCACCTTGTGAGTTTTGTGCCAGAATTGCCCATTCTTGCCTTTTTCCTCCATCATAAGCCTATTCCATTCCCTAGAGAGAGGTTGAGAGGAGAAAGATATGTGGAAGCGCAGTTGGATCTTGGTGAAGAGTTTCCCAGACCAGTTTCAACGAGCAGTCGTCGATCTCATTGTAAGTAAACTTTGTGATATCAATAAAAGGAATACTTTTTCTGTCCTGAAATATGATGTGTTCAATCTTTATGTTTGATTTATGTTTTATTATGACATCTAACCCATTAATTCATATATGAGATGCATGTTTGTAGTTCCCTGTTTGTCTGTTTGTGAATGTAGGTCATCCTTGGGAGGAGATTTGTAGTTAGTGGAGCAATCGAACGCGAAAGGATCGACACCAGACACGGAGTTTAAGGTAGAGTTACCTGATCTTTTCAGTTTGTATTTTATGCATGAATGTGGGGTATATTCAGGGTAGTTATTAAAAATTAGGAGACTTTTAGATGGTTAGATCTTCCTACATGTTGAACCCTAGTGTAGTCCATATGGGGGTTTTCCTGCTATAGCACTAAAACAAGTACTAAGTAGCCAATAGTACCTCTAAACATGTACCAAAAGTGTGCCTAAATAGATCAATGATATACCTCTAGCTATCATCACATCAACAACATGCCATAACTTCACTGAGAAAATACATAACATAACCAACATTGTTCTTTAATAGAAAATGACTCAATTCACAATCTAGGGTTAGTACCATTCATCCAAGATAGGGGTCAAGCATATGCTCCAACACTCAACCAAATATTATCACCATGCATTTATTAAACACACACAAAAACATGAAACTTGAAGCTCTGACTCCCTAATTCTCTGGCTCCAACCAGAAGGAGGCTCCAAACCCCCAAGTTCTCTGACTCCAACTGGAAGGTGGCTACAACCACCTAGTTCCTAGGCTCCAACCTGAGGGAAGCTCCAACTCCCTGATTCTCCAAATCCAACCGGAAGAAGGCTGTAATGCCCTTTCCTTCCTCGGTCCTACCACCCTGAAATATAAATGCCAAATGTAGAAAACCTATCACTACACTGAATAAACCAATGCCACTATTATTTTGTCACTATAAAACTATACCAATAATCTATCACAACTTGTACCAACAATCTGTACCAACAACCTATCACAACCTATACCAACAATATGTATCAACATGTACCAACAACCTGTACAAATAACCTATCACAACAATTTGTAACATCAACCTCATCAACTAAATCAAATCTACTCACCAAGATAAATCACCAAGAAAACTCTCAACCATATGCACAATATCACCAAGATGTGCATCAACCAAGACTACTCAAAAACATCAACAAGATGTACCAAGATCGATATGTGCTCCCAATAGTATACCAAGTCATATATGTCACATTATCCATAAACCATGTGCCAACAATACTAGTATCAAGTGCCTCTAACAATGTACCAAGCATGTATCAATCATGTATCAACAAATCAAACTATGACTCATCAAGATGTACCAATATCACCATACCATACACCTCATCTATGTGCCAACTCATCAACTATATGTCCCCATATTTATCTCAACGATATACCAATTACGACATATGAAAAATCCCTCTAGAAATACATCACTCTATCCATAAGGAAATTACCATAAACCCTCACATCAAACCATGTGCCAAAAACCTCACTATTATGTGGCCTCAAGTGTGTATCAATCATATGCCAAGACCACCAACAGATGCATCTCACAATGTACTATAAGATATTCCAATAAAACTCAGACATGCACCAACAATAAAACATTCCTCAAAACATTCATTACAACAACTTATATGCAAGAAATAGTGTCTCTAAACATGTACCAAGGATGTAACTCAATGGATCAATGATATACATCTAGATAGTATCAAATCACTCATGAAGTACCTCATAAACAAAGCGCAATAACCTCACTTATAAAGTACTTAACATGACCAAAAATATACATTAATAGAAATATCTCAATATGTACCAATATCTTCAGTAACAAGAGAATAACATCTTCATCAAACTTTACCTTAGTCTCACAGGACTAGTTTTTGTATTAGTCAACAACTCTAACTTTCAAAAAGTATACCTCTGTACCTGTAATAAGTGAAGGTATGAAATTTGTACACAATATTATTCAGTGTCTTCTCTACAATTCCTCCATGTTTCACTGCTTGGAACCTCCCTGAAAAGGATTTATAGCAAAAATGGCATACCTTGTTTAATTTTGTCTTATTCTAGAGAGAAAACTTATACAAATTCCACGTGCTCAATATTTGATATATTACTCTGAAACTTGCACACAAAACACTACGGCTTGTAATATTTCCATTACAATTGGTCTCACATCATTTGGATTTTCTATGAAGAAGTTATGACAGTTTTACGTGTAACACTTGTTTAAAACTAGTTTCAAGACTAGCCAAAAACCCTATCTTCCATAGAGGGTATCTCCCAAAATACAATGACTCAGAAGCTTAAATTTCTACCACAGATAAATTGATATGTTTTATCAATATCCTCCATTTTTTTCTATCTGAATCATTCTATAAGAAATGCTATTACGAAAACGGTGAGATGCCCTGTAAACAACATACCTTAGAACACATCTTCACAAGACTTCATCCTCCCTTGGATTTTCGACCTTCTTTACATCACCTTCCCTCTGAAATTCTCCTGAGATCTCCTTGGTTTTCTCAATCACTTAAAGATATTCAATATGCTCAATAGCTATTCATTAGGTTCTAATGAGAGTCCTTTGAGATAAACCTATTTATACTTCTCATTAGAACCTTGTAACTGATTTACCGTTTTTCCTTATTCTAGAGATAAACCACTTTCTTATTGAAACCAACTTTTCAATAATTAGTCAACTCATAAATTACTTACGCTTAACTAACTTCTTGTTGCAGCCACTTTATTATTTAATTTATTTCTTTTTCTACCACTTTGACTATTCAACCTTCTCGTTACAACTACTTTACCCATAATTAATTTATGTCCAAACCACTTTGATTATTAAACCTTTTTATTGCAACTACTTTACCCATAATTAATAAACTCACCACTTCTTGTTGCAACTAATTTATTTTTAATTATTTTCTTATTGCAACAACTTAACTCATGATTGACTCCAGGCTGATGTATTAACGATTTTAATTACCTGAAAACACTAAATTGTCAAACCAGGGTAAGTAAACTTAGAGCTACTACACTATATGTGTTGGTAAGATTCTAACTTCTACCTAAATGTTATTCTGAGAGGAAAACATAAACTTACTCTTATAAATTGAATCCTAATGATTATCTTAAAACTGATCATATCTTGTCTATTCAATCAATGGAAACAATTCTAAGTTAATCAAATGTATTCCTATTACTTATCCAAAGAAATCATCCAAGGCTATCTACCATTAAACACCTAATCAAAACATCTATATGAACCGTAAAAGATAGAACATTTTAAAAACCTCTTATTTAATCTAAATACCAAGCAGTTCTAAATCTAACAAAGGTGAAACTAATAAGTGTCCTACTTTACCCTACAAATATCGTAAGCTTCCTTTAACCAGACCATAATCGAGCTACCCTAACAAAACAGAGTGAATCTAAACTCAAACTATCTTCAAATCATGACTAAACTAGAAACTGGAAAACAGAAAAAATCTAAACTAATCTAAGAGAGAGCTTAATCGGTACTTGGTTCATTCCTCAAATTTTACAATGGCAAATAACTCATTCCAACATTCAATGATCTACAAGATAATATCAAACTGAGGATGAATTAAACAAAAATGATTAAGTCAGAATTTAGCAGAGCAACTTCAAGTTAAAAATGATTCACACACGGATTCTAAAACTATAAACGAACTAACTATACTATAGAAAAGAGAAAGCGAATTGAACCTGTTGGCGGGCCCAACCAAGAGGTGCAATCGCCCTAAAACGAAACTAGAGCTAACTCAAATTACTCCATGCATAACTGTGTCATTCCTCATACTCCATAATTCACAAATAAACTCAAGTCATTTAACAGAAAATGATATAACTCATATAAATTGTATTAACGGCAATGTCACATAACATAATATCATAATAATCTTTTCTTCAGAGAGATCCGAGTTTATATAGATCCTCCAAAATAGCCTTGAACATAGGTACATTTAATTAAGCGAATATTAGATCCAAAAATGACTCAAAGTTAGTTAAAACCAAGTTTACATCTTCATGAAACGAAGTGCCAAGAAGCATGAATCACAAAATAGAGATAAGCGTCATAACGAATAGTTCTATAATTCTGCTCTAAGTCATCACACTCTGTTCTTTCAAAATTAAATTCGAGATTTGAAATCTGAGTTATGACTCAATCAATCATATGAATCGGGACTGTCATTCCAAGCTAACAATGTCGTGCAAATCTTTGACATCTCCAGTAAGTGCAAGCCGGTACCTGGTACTGATAAATCTATTTCAAGGAGACAAGTACCTAACTCATGCCACATTAGTATCAATATTAGTTTAAAGTATCAAAATACATTAAAAATAACTTAAATCATATGAATACCTTGAATAGCTCCATTTAGGGAAAAATGATGTGAAATGTATCAAGGTAAGGCCAAAAAGGAATGATACTGGATATGGAATGGGGGTATATCTGACATAATATAGGCAAAAATGTGGTCAAAATTGGAGACTAACATTCCCCCAAGCTGAAGACTTTGCTTGTCCTCAGGAAACAAAAAGTCAAAAACTAAGATTCATTAGAGTGTTGCAGCAGCTGCAACCAACATTTGTAGTCTCTCATGCTTCTTTATGTTTCTGATTTCCTTCTTAAGAACCCGATTAATGGTGATGTGCTTCCTGGCAATCTTCTGCAATTTCTTATTCTTCAGCAAAAGACATCTATTTTTCCGTTTTAATCGATCGATCTTCAACGAGAAGTGAGCTTGCCTGAGTTTCATAAGTTCATTTTCTGTCTTTATATGCCGATCCAGTATGACATATTCATGTAACTTCTCTTTTAACCTGTGATTCCTGTTTTCCAATCTGACAACCATTGGTCATAAAGATCTACTGGAAGAGATTTCACAGTAAGATTCAAATGTCTTACAATGACCTTGTTGTGTTTGAGGGCTAGATTCGTGAGTGAACTCATCAGGTTCGTGAACAAGGGTATCGACTGGGCTAGATTCATGAGCGAACTCATCATATACTTTAACAGGCGTATTTTCTGGGCTGAATTCATGAGTGAACTCATCATATACTTTAACAGGGGTATCGACTGGTGTTTGAATTGGCTTGTCCTGCACAATTTCTTTAGGTACATTATCTTGATGATTGGCTTCTCGGACTTTTCTAATCAATTGAGAGAGAGTCCATGTCATATCAGAGGACTCCGGAGCCTCCTCATGATCATTCATATTTTTCATTCTTTCCTGTAATGGATAGCTAGGCATGGAGTTATCCATACCTAAAAGTGTGCATTTTCGTTTAGGGTTTCTTCTAGGTTTGGTGATTAAATCCTTGAGTTCTTGCACATAATATGATGAGTTCGCTCATGAATCCAGCCTAGTCGATACCCCTGTTCACGAACCTGATGAGTTCACTCACGAATGCAGCCCTCAAACACAACCAGGTCATTGTAAGACATTTGAATCTTACTGTGAAATCTCTTCCAGTAGATATTTACGACCAATGGTTGTCAAATTAGAAAATAGGAATCACAGGTTAAAAGAGAAGTTACATGAATATGTCATACTGGATCGGCATATAAAGAAAGAAAATGAACTTATGAAACTTAGGAAAGCTCACTACTCATTAAAGATCGATTGATTAAAACGGAAAAATAGATGTCTTTTGCTGAAGAATAAGAAATTGCTGAAGATTGCCAGGAAGCACATCACCATTAATCAGGTTCTTAAGAAGGAAATCAGAAACATAAAGAAGCATGAGAGACTGCAAATGTGTTGCAGTTACTGCAACACTCTAATGAATCTTAGTTTTTGACTTTTTGTTGCTTGAAGACAGGTAAAGTCTTCAGCTTGGGGGAATGTTAGTCTCCAATTTTGACCACATTTTTGCCTATATTATGTTAGATATACCCCCATTCCATATCCAATATCATTCCTTTTTGGCCTTACCTTGATACATTTCACATCATTTTTCCCTAAATGGAGCTATTCAAGGTATTCATATGATTTAAGTTATTTTTAATGTATTTTGATACTTTAAACTAATACTGATACTAACATGGTATGAGTTAGGTACCTGTCTCCTTGAAACAAATTTATCAGTACCAGGTACCGGCTTACACTTAGTGGAGATGTCAAAGATTTGCACAACATTGCCAGCTTGGAATGGCAGTCCCGATTCATATAATTGATTGAGTCATAGCTCAGATTTCAAATCTCGAATTTAATTTCGAAAGAACAGAGTGTGATGACTCAGAGTAGAATTATAGAACTCTTCGTTATGACGCTTATCTCTATTTGTGATTAACGCTTCTTGACACTTCATATCATGAAGCTGTAAACTTAGTTTTAACTAACTTTGAGTCATTTTCGGATCTAAGATTCGCTTAATTAAATGTACCTATGTTCAAGACTATTTTGGAGGATCTATATAAACTCGGATCTCTCTGAAGAAAAGATTATTATGATATTATGTTATGCGACATTGCTGTTAATACAATTTCTATGCGTTACATCATTTTATGTTAAATGGCTTGAGTTTATTTGTGAATTATGGAGTATGAGGAATGACACAGTTATGCATGGAGTAATTTGAGTTAGCTTTGGTTTCATTTTAGGGCGATTGCACCTCTTGGTTGGGCCCACCAACAGGTTCAATTCGCTTTCTCTTTTCTGTAGTATAGTTAGTTCGTTTCTAGTTTTAGAATCTGTGTGTGAATCATTTTTAACTTGAAGTTGCTCTGCTAAATTCTGACTTAATCATTTTCATTTAATTCATCCTTAGTTTGATTTTATCTTGTAGATCATTGAATGTTGGAATGAGTTATTTTCCATTGTAAAATTTGAGGAATGAACCAAGTACTGATTAAGCTCTCTCTTAGATTAGTTTAGATTTGCTCTGTTTTCCAGTTTCTAGTTTAGTCATGATTTGAAGATAGTTTGAGTTTAGATTCACTCTGTTTTGTTAGGGTAGCTTGCTTATGGTCTGGTTAAAGGAAGCTTCTAATATGTGTAGGGTAAAGTAGGACACTTATTAGTTTCACCTTTGTTAGATTTAGAACCAAAATGTTTCCATTGATTGAATAGACAAGATGTGATCAGTTTTAAGATAATCAGTAGGATTCAATTTATAAGAGTAAATTTATGTTTTCTTCTCAAAATAACATTTAGGTAGAAGTTAGAATCTTACCAGCACATATAGTGTAGCAGCTCTACACTATATGTGCTACACTATATGTGATAGTTGTCAGAGGATGGGGAGGCCTACCGTAGCAGATGAGATGCCCTTACAACTGTAGGTTGTGATTGAACCATTTGATAAATGGGCACTTGATTTTGTAGGACCAATTTCCCCAATGTCCAGGAAGAATAAGTACATCTTGGTTTGTACAGATTTTGTGACCAAGTGGGTAGAGGAAAAATCCTTATATCAAGCAACAAAGAAGTCAGTGGTTGAATTTATTTATGAAGATATCTTTACCCTCTTTGGTGTCCCACGAGATATTGTTATTGATCAAGGTGCACAATTCACTTCTAAGCTGATGAAGGAACTCATAGATAAATATGGGATACAACATTGTAAGTCTTCCCCATACCATCCACAAGCCAATGGGCAAGTGGAATCCACGAATAAAGTTCTAGAAGCTATTCTAACCAAGAAAATACATTTACATCATAAAGATTGGGTGGATAGACTTCCAGAGGCTTTATGGGCATACCAGACTACGTGGAGAAATACCACTGGTCATACCCCTTATGAATTGGTATATGGCAAGAAAATTCTCCTTCCCATAGAATTTCAGATTCATACCTTCCGCATAGCAGCAGTATTGGGTTTGAATTTCGATGAGGCACAGAAACAGAGAGTTATGCAATTAAATGAATTGGGAGAAATTAGGCAAGATTCTCTTCAAAGAACTATCCTCATACAAAATCAATGTAGAAAATGGCAAGATAAATACATTAAGAAGAAACATTTCCAGACAGGAGATTGGGAATTGCTGTTTGATTCCAAATATAAAAATTTCAAAGGGAAACTTACGACACGATGGTTGTGACCTTATGAAGTGGAAACTGTTTTTGATAATGGATCTGTTAGAATCAAGACCATAGACAATTCTAAAAATTCCTTTGTAGTAAATGGACATCGATTAAAAGTATATAACAAACCCTTGTCTAGAGATGATTTTCTACAGGAAATGTCTAAACAACCAGAAATAAAGATAGTAGGAGAACAGTCTTCTCCTCTTGCTAATCCTTGATCATCTTTGTTGTTTCAGAATTTTGTAAATAATAAAAGCAAAAACAAAAGAAAAACATATAATAACAATAATAAAAAAAACAAACATATAAATAAGAAACATTTTGGATATGTTGACATATTCTTTTCAGTTTTACAGGATTTTTGAAGCAAGTACAAAATTGAATTTCATCACTTTTTCGCAACAGGTAAGAAGGTAAGATCATTTTATTTTGTGAAAATCTTTTCTCAATATATACTGTCTTGTTTTGAAATTAATAAATTTGAACTTGTTTGCTCCCTTTGAATTTCTCATTAAAGTATGAAAGGGGAATTGATTAGGGATATGATTATTCTTTACCAGGCTTGATAGATTATGATGGGAAAGAAACCCCCCCAGAGTTTTCTTTTAGAATTTTCTCAGACTCTTAAAACATGAGAAAGCAATGAGCATATACTAACTTGGGCTCATAAAATCCACAAGTAAGTGATTACTATTCCATAAAATTATTTTCTGCAAAATTTATATTTGTACTCATGTTGGATGATGAGGGATACATTAAGGTCCACCTTCCAACAAGTCTCACTCCATCGACATCAAAACCTTATCCGGAGTAGAGATTAGAGACTATTTAGTACCCTGGGATCTGCATGCCTCAATGGCAGATTTCCTTGCTAACAACCATGGGAATACATCAATGTCTCTTGGTTGATAGATCCTAAAGGTGACTCAAAACCAAGACCTTTATTCGTACCTGTTAGGATGTACTATAGGTAACTTGAAGCCCATTGACATTAATGGTGGTTCATCTCGCATTGGTTAACGACATTCATTAATGGTCAGTAATCTAATGATTTCTTTTTGTGTTCGACTTCAGAATATTTATTCACACAAATAAGAATTGTACCATGGGTTAAAGCTTTGAAGCTGTTGTAGAAGACATAATTTTGATTGATTCATTTCAGGACTGAACAAGAGACAGGTTCAAGGATAGCCATCAGATAATTTGCTTCATAAACAGGAAATCTTTTTCTCAACAAGTTATTATTGGTTCAAGTTTCTCTGCAGATCTCGGTTTATTTCCTCAGTACCAGTCAGTACCAGACATAATTAATCAGTCACAGTGGTTATCATCAGTACAGATTCCAGTTACAACTTTGGCGCTCTCCAGATTCAGAATTGGTTTTAAAATCTCTGCAGTAACAAAACACAGCATAACAGGGAGTAAGTAATCGAGCTCAGGTAAGAATAGTTTCATGTTGGTTTAATTTATTAGAATTACATATTAATAACTTGAACTATGACCGCCTCGATACTCGATGACATTTCATCATTTCTATACTCTGTACTTAAAAGGTTGAGTTCAATTCTTCTTGACATTTCGTGTCATGAAGAATGAACCACATTATAATGGTTGAATTTGACACGACTCTTGTGAGATGATATTTTAACAAAGGCGTACGACCATCATCATTCCTTCAAACGCTACTGATCCTCATGAAACTTAAAACATCCTTCCATAATTCCTTTCCTGACATATTCCATACACATGACTTATTTTATACATCATAATCTATTCCTTTGTTGCCCTCATATAATTTCGGTGCTCACCTTTGAACCTTTCCTGTTATACTGAGTAGCATCATGGTGGTGAATCATCATGAACCTGAGACTTATGCAGATTTGGAGGCTCTTCCTAAGTATGAAGCCACAAAACACATTTTTTAGAAAGCTGGATGGGAGCCATTCTTCAAGAAATTTGACGATACGATTACACTCCAATTCGCTCTGCACTTTCATGGTGGACTGGCTAAAGTGGGCGAGCTAGAATTTGAAGTCACAGAACAGTTCATTTCTGAAGCAATTCAGTTACCCAGTACTGGTCAGAAATGGACAAAGGGACAACTAGTAGACAAAAATCTATGCACGCAGCTCCTGCAACCCTAGTATCGGAAATTACAATGGTCAGAAGGCACATCGAGGTCGTGGTTGGAACCTAAATGGGCTCAGTTTCTATCCATACTTCAATGCTACCTCACCTGTGAAGGTCGGTACACAATCATATTTCTCTGTCATGCTCCACTCCTACTGCATTTCAAAGGTAACCATCTGGTTAACATCCCTTATTTGCTGTTGAAGAGTCTGAAGAAAATGGCAGAACAAGTTTGCAAAGCAAAAGATTTTAGGGGCAGTCTGTTTCATTTTGGTCTTATCAAAATTTTGGTTAAGCTCGCGTTATCCCACAAACAGGAATCTTGGGATATGTTTGTTATAAGAACCCTAGCTTCTGACAAGTCTAAAGATAAAAATATTGAGTCAATTTCTCCACAGAAGAAGTCGAGTTCTAAGAAGAAAGTTGTTAAAACCCTAGCCAAAATCTGTGATGATCTTGAGTATACACCAGATTGCACAATTGAGGCTAGTGATGATAATCCTGGTACTGAACACTAGTCTAATGTCCATGGTTCTGATGGTGTGGAAACTAGCCATGAAAAAGTGGAAAATATCATCCCTACAAATGTAAATGTTGAAACTTCGATTCCTTCCCCGACTTCTAGAAATATTATTGATGTGGAAGAACTTGAGGAGTTAATCACCAAACCTAGAAGAAACCTGAAACGAAAATGCACACTTTCAGATATGGATAACTCCATGCCTAGCTATCCTTTACAGAAAAGAATGAAAAATATGAATGATCATGAGGAGGCTCCGGAGTCCTCTGAGATGACATGGACTCTCTCTCAATTGATTAGAAAAGTCTGAGAAGCCAATTAGAAAGATAATGTGCCCAAAGAAATTGCATAGGACAAGCCAATTGAAACACCAATCGATACCCCTGTTAAATTATATGATGAGTTCACTCATGAGTTCAACCTAGAAAATACCCTTGTTCAAGTATATGATGAGTTTGGTCATGAATCCAACCTAGTCGATACCCCTGTTCACGAACCTGATGAGTTCACTCACGAATCCAGCCCTCAAGCACAATAAGGTCATTGTAAGACATTCAAATCTTACTGTGAAATCTCTTCCAGTAGATATTTACGACCAATGGTTGTCAAATTGGAAAACAGGAATCACAGGTTAAAATATAAGTTCATGTTAGTCTCTAATTTTGACCACATTTTTACCTATATTATGTCAGATATACCCCCATTCCATATCCAGTATCATTCCTTTTTGGCCTTACCTTGATACATTTCACATCATTTTGCCCTAAATGGAGCTATTCAAGGTATTCATATGATTTAAGTTATTTTTAATGTATTTTGATACTTTAAACTAATAATGATACTAATGTGGCATGAGTTAGGTACTTGTCTCCTTGAAATAGATTTATCAGTACCAGGTACCGACTTGCACTTAGTGGACATGTCAAATATTTTCACGACATTGCCAGCTTGGAATGACAGTCCCGATTCATATGATTGATTGAGTCATAGCTCAGACTTCAAATCTCGAATTTAATTTCGAAAGAACAGAGTGTGATGAATCAGAGAATAATTATAGAACTGTTCGCTATGACACTTATCTCTATTTTGTGATTCACGCTTCTTGACACTTCGTGTCATGAAGCTGTAAACTTAGTTTTAACTAACTTTGAGTCATTTTCGGATCTAAGATTCGCTTAATTAAATGTACCTATGTTCAAGACTATTTTGGAGGATCTATATAAACTCAGATCTCTCTGAAGAAAAGATTATTATGATATTATGTTATGCGACATTGCTGTTAATACAATTTCTATGCGTTATATCATTTTTTGTTAAATGACTTGAGTTTATTTGCTAATTATGGAGTATGAGGAATGACATAGTTATGCATGGAGAAATTTGAGTTAGCTCTGGTTTTGTTTTAGGGCGATTGCACCTCTTGGTTGGGCCCGCCAACAGGTTCAATTCACTTTCTCTTTTTTGTAGCATAGTTAGTTCGTTTCTAGTTTTAGAATTCGTGTGTGAATCATTTTTAACTTGAAGTTGCTCTGCTAAATTCTGACTTAATCATTTTCTTTTAATTCATCCTCAGTTTGATATTATCTTGTTGATCATTGAATGTTGGAATGCGTTATTTGCCATTGTAAAATTTGAGGAATGAACCAAGTACCGATTAAGCTCGCTCTTAGATTAGTTTAGATTTTCTCTGTTTTCCAGTTTCTAGTTTAGTCATGATTTGAAGATAGTTTGAGATTAGATTCACTTTGTTTTGTTACGGTAGCTCACTTATGGTCTGGTTCAAGGAAGCTTATGATATTTGTAGGGTAAAGTAGGACACTTATTAGTTTCACCTTTGTTAGATTTAGAACTGAATTGTTTTTATTGATTGAATAGACAAGATATGATCAGTTTTAAGATAATCATTAGGATTCAATTTATAAGAGTAAGTTTATGTTTTCCTCTCAGAATAACATTTAGGTAGAAGTTAGAATCTTACCAGCAAATATAGTGTAGTAGCTCTAAGTTTACTTACCCTGGCTTGACAATTTAGTGTTTTCAGGTAATTAAAATCATTAATACATCAACCTGACATTTTTGGCACCGTGTTGATGGGAGAAATTGACCGTCCGTCAATTGAGAGAGTGGAACCGGTCCGGGGTTGTCTAATAACCCAAGCCGTTTGGAATGAACCACCCTGACGGGTTTAGTGGCTCCATTATCCGATCTAAGGTCCTAAGAAAATAAAAGAAAACTAATCTAAACTAACTAATCTAACTAAAAACAAATAAAACAAACTAAACTAAAACTAACTAGAACTAACTAATAAACAAACTAAACTAAAACTAATTATTAAAACAAACTAAACTAACCTACCTAACTATATATATACAATCTACTAACTACTACTATACTAACTCTAACTAATTAAGTTACTATCTCAGTTTGTATTAGAAATCCATAGCCTGGTTCTCCCACAAGTGAGGATGATCCTTATTACAAAAATAATAAGTATTTATAAGTTTTCCACAGGGTAAAACCTCCCTGTGGAAGTTATAAAATTGTTTACATAAAATCTGGGAAGATCTCCCAAGTTCAACTAAACTAGGAAACTACAATAAAACTAAACACATAAATATCCTATAGACTGCCCAGCATGTCCCTTGCAATTTGAATTCACCTGAAATAGGTAAAAAATGGACAAGTCAGAAGGATATTTTATTAGTAAATGATAAAAATCTAATTCTATAGACCAGCTACAGAATCCTCTGATTCTGTAGCTAGTCAAAAATAAGATACGGAATCAGTATTAAAATTGATTAATTTTTTTTTTAAAGAATTAAACTCAATTAAAATCCAATAGCTATTTGAAAACGAATCATTTAGTTTGAAATTATTATACCATTCGAAATCAAACAGAATCAAAATAATTCAACCGAATACAGAGATAGGTGTATACTGTTTCGATTGTTATCATAAGTCGGGTGATAAAATCATACGGAACAGAGATGCAATCGTTTCATATCCAATTGAAATCAATATGATCAAACAAATCGTAGGTAATGGTTAAATAGTATATACGATCAAATCTGAACAAAATGATTTTCCAATTGTTATAGCTGTAATGACATAGCATACGATTTATACCACGAATAGATCAATTTAAACTGGCACGAAAACCAATTCGAATAACATCGTAACATGATCGATTGGTAAGCAATAGAATTTGTAATTTGTTATTGAAATTTGGGCAATCAAGACCGATTGACTCTAGTCAACATCGTTCCATTCAAACGAATTATAACCAGATCTGGTAGGGATAACACAATCAGTTGATTCGTTTTGCAAATTTAACACCAAACAGAGCATTATCTCTGATACGAATCTAACAAGAGAATCGAACAACTGGATTTTAACATTATCATTGAAAATCATAATCGTTCCATGATTCGGGCATGAACATTATTCGCATAGACTTAAATGTATCATTTTCATAAAAAACAGAGTCATTTTTCCCAACCTAGAAATGATCAAATCTAGACATTATACAACACAGCATCGTAACAACCAAATTCTTTGAAATCATTCGCCAATCATAGCATATGAATCATAACGAAATCATATCCAATCATAATCGTTTTCCAAATTGAGTTTGAAAACTTCCTGTTCGGAGCAAAACGAATTGAATTGAAAACAAACCATTAATTTTGTTACGTCAATCAGACAAACTTAGCAAATCAAATCCAAACAAAAACCATTCAAATTCAATAAAATCCATGAGCAAATCGTATATCAAATCAAAGAAAAACAATGTACAGTATGATCACCGAATGACAGAGGCATTTGAATGAGAGACAGAGCTTTTTCAAATCATTATATCAACCCTGATCATTCACAAAACAAAAACGATATCAAATTTTCATACCTGCATAGCGATGAGAGGGCTTGATTATGCCAATTTGGAGTTTACAACGGATGTAGTTGATTCAACATTTTTGAAAAGGATCAAGCCTGTTGTCTTCTACTTCTTATCAGCTGCTTGGAGTTGGTCTCGTTGGCTGGTTAATATCTCAATTCGACTTTCCAGTGATTGAATTTTCGATTGGAGTATGGGAACATCAATGTAGTATCGTTCCAACCATAAATCGCATTGGTCACAGGATGACTGTGTGGGGTTTGGAAGAGCAGGCGAGGGTTTGGTCATATGGTTGAGGGTTTCGTTAGGCAGTTTAATACCAGGGTAGCTAGGATTGTTCTTTAGGCAGGGAGGAATATTTGTCACGAAATCGTAAGGTGGTTCGGGACATAAACCCTGTGAGTAGGGGTACTCACTGGCTCAAAAACATTCAACGTCAGAATCTGAATCCTCACTAAGGATGATAGGGTCTTGCTCAACAGAGGGTTTAGGCTTATTTCTAGCCATTCTTGAAATGAGTCGTGCATTCCTTTTCCCTTTGGCATTAGCAGTAGGGTTTGCCTTGGGCTTTTTGCTCGCAGGCTTCTTAATAGTCTTGGCCTTATCGGTTGGTAAGTCAATAGGAGGGTCGAGTGAAGGCTTAGGAGCAGGCAATATAATATGGAAGGGCACAGGTGGCTCAGCCTTGGCTTCAGTCACCACAAGCTTGTCAACTTGTATAGGGTTCGAGTCATCGAAACCATTTCGAGCGATGAAAGCTCTCCAACTATCGCCATGTAAACTCAAATGATAAACAATGATAAGCTTAATAAGCCCATGGTGGAACAGGATATTGTCAGCCTTATGCCTTTTAAACCTTTTCGACATTTTATATAAGCTGCGCTGAAAGTAGAAAGGCATGTTTAAAGGATACCCTATAAAAATCATCAACAAACGCAGGTGGTAGAGGAACACAAGCCCGTATCGACCTTCACAGGTCACGAACTGCTTGACTAGCATTAAAGTATCGTGCCATCGTGGTTTAAGTGCAAATATGGGCATACCTCTGTCACACGAGGTAACTTTGCGCGAGAGAAACAACAGTGTCCATGGCACCTCCTCGACCTTACAATTTTTGAACCAACGTTGTCCCGAGGAGGGTAACCCTGTAGTAGAACTGATAAATTTCTCATCAATTTCCAATTGGGTGTCACCCACTTTGGCTCTACAGACATCGAAAGTCAAGGTGAATTGTCGTGCAACATAGAGGTTAAAACCCTCGAATCACTGTATGAAAGTGAGCCATCCGATTTCCTCCAAGTCTTTGCGGGCATTGTCAAACATTAACAAAGCTTGGTTTCCATTTGGCTCGATTCACACGACTGGTGCCATGGAGCCGAGCACATGGTAAGCTGAGGGTTTGGATCATAACACACATAAGAGAAGAGCTACCCGAGCTAACAGAAGTGAACGAGCAAAAGGGATAGGCATAAATGCCATTGTGCGAAGGTGGTGGAGCTTATCCCTGCCATGCAAAATAGTTATTTCCACAGTACAACCGCCGATTTACATAGCTGTTCAATCCATTACTCCATAGTTCAACAGTCATATCACTTGGCCAACTAATGAAACCAATGGTGAGTGCATAAACCAACGCGCGCAATCAACGTTACACCAAAGTTTTAAACCATAAATCATTCAAATTGAAACCAAAATCAAATATCAACCATGCACCAATGTGTTGTAACAACTCATATCAAGTGTTTAACCAATGTACCAATGGGTACTCATACAATCAACCAACCAATAGTTATGAAAACATTAACATAGGGATTATATCACAAGACATATATAAAAATTTAATCATAACCTCTATGCACTTTCATAAAACCAAAGGTCAAGTAGATCAAAATAGAAATGTAAATCCAAATGCCAATGTATTGCACACTCAAATGAAAACAAATTACACAATCAATCGAAGCATGAGTACCGATCAAATGATCTTACCAGCTGTATAATGATAAATAAAAGGTGAGCACAATAGGCATATCGACAAAAGAGATAATGTCAGTTCCGATAATGATCAAAATGCGACTTCGAAAGACTAAGTTTTCACGCTTACAGTCGTGAAAACAAAATGAAGGAAAATATGCAAATGTCGCAAAGAATAAAAATGTCGTTTATTGAAAAATGCGATGAAAAATTGATGTTTGCAAAACATTGGTGTAGGCAGCTTATAAGACAATAGAAAAATGTGAATTGGCTGCCAACAATGGCGACACACTGGTAGAAGCAGTTATCTCTGTCAAAAGAAACAAATCCAGCTTAGGACAGCAAAGAAAATTTCAACTCAAAATAACAACCAGAAAATCATATAAACATCATCATTAACCAATCATTCCAGCAGTGTTTCAAAAGATGAAAAATGATAACAATCTTAAGACCAGCAAGTCACGATATTAAAGATAAAATCTCCAATACTGTTGGCATAGCCACTGTTTCCAGTAGGCATCCATAGCCTCGAAAGGGTTGCCATTTAACCCACTCTAACATTTGTATCCTGCCAAGAAGTGTTGGATCAGAATAAAGGACATTAAATAGGTTCCTTTTTTGCAAATTTTCATATACCCGACATTGCTTCGCTGCCAGCGGGCCTGTTTTGTACCCCGACGAAGTTGTCTTGGTGCCATGCATGCATTTACCCGCTGCCAGCAGACCTGTTCAGTATCCCGACAGGTTTACAAGCACTTCCCACAGCTCTTCTTAATAATTTTTATTTTGTTTTTCATAGATATGTAGCTGAGCGAGGCGACGCTGAAAATCATGATATTTTAACATATTTTTTTCAGTCCTCATCAGAATTTTTTAGAACTATCCTTTATCTAGATTCAGAGGTGTTTTATTTAGAAAAACATCTTCCTCAGACAGGGAGACATCTTCTAAGTCATTCCTTTACGGAAAAGGGAGAGCATAAAAAGATAATAGATGATCATGACAAGCTTTACTCAGAGATCGAAATCAATAAATTTCTTTCAAACAACAGACTTTTCCAACACAGATATAAATTTCAGCAATATGTCATTGATGTTTGTACAAATTTTTCAGAAGTTATTTCAGCGAAGAAATTTTCTCTTGTCTTTATCTGAATAGCTCAATGTACAGGTGTGTATATTTCAAAGAAAATAGAAACTGATAAATTCAAATCCAGATCAAAAAGAAAGCAAACGAAAACGCAAACAAAAATAAAATATTTACATAATATACAAGGATAATTATCAAGCAACGTATCTCTTCAGGGCTTGGCCATTCACCGGGTAGGTGTCAAGCTTCCCTTCAAGGTTCTGCAATCGAAAAGAACTGGGACCCAACTTTTTAGCAATTAAAAATAGTCCAAGCCATAAGTTTTGAAATTTTGTGTGCTCTCCCTTTCCCTCGTGTGGTTTGTCCCACTTTAAGACGAGATCACCTACTTCAAAATTCCTATCAGAATCAGAGTTAGAATCGAACCAGCTTTTAACCAATTGTTGATGTTGATCTAACTTACGTTTATCTTGGGCTCTTACCTCTTCCAACTTCATCAAAGCGTTAATTCAGTTTTCTAGAGGGGGACAATCTTCTTCTTGAACTTTTTGTGACAACTGAAGTGAAGGAAGAAGAATGTGGCGTGGCAGAATTGCTTCTCTGCCATAAATGAGGAAAAAGGGGGAGTTACCTACAACATCTTTTGGTGTTACCCTATCAACCCACAATGCGTTAAGCAGTGCATTGTGCCAATTTTTGTGATTCTCAGCCACTGTTCTCTTGATTATTTTGATCAAGTTCTTGTTTGTTGATTCGGCCAATCCGTTTCTCTGGGGTTAATAACTAGCAGAATACTTCAAATTAATTCATTTTTCCAAAGCGAACTTGGTCATCTCAAGAGAGGAAAAGTAAGAAGCATTATCGAAAACTAAACAGTCAGGGATACCGTAACGAGTGATAATATTTGAATTTAGAAAGGAAATTACCTGACTGGTGTTGACAGTTCTTAGCGCAGCAACTTCAGACCATCGTGTAAAGTAATCCGTGGCTGTCACAATAAACTTGTGTTGTTGCGAGGAAGGAGGGTTAATTGGACTTATGATATCAAGGCCCCACTGCTGAAAAGGAGAATCTACTGAAATGGGCTGCAGAGGAAAGGCTGGTTTTTGTAACCGCCCCGATGCTTTCTGACAGATGATACATTTACGACACAAGGCATGGGATTCTCTAAAAAGCGTGGGCCAGTAATAACCAGCTCTCAAAACCTTATGAGCAGTGGTGTCACCACCAAAGTGACCACCAACTTCTCCTGCATGCAACTCTAGCAAGACTTTCTCTGCTTCGTCTTTTTCAAGACAATGCATCAGTACGCCATCAGAATTCTGATGAAACAGGATACCATTAACTAGATGAAAGGAGGCAGACTTCAATCTCAACGCTCTTCTCTTAGGGGGGTCTAAGTGATGAGGTGCTGACCCATGTTCAAGTTAGAATCTAATATCGTCGTACCAAGGACTAACAAGGTTTTGTGCACAACAGATTAGACTTTGATCGCATTGTCCTAGGTTTGACGCGCCACTTTCTTCTTGCTGTCCTGACTCCGAATTAGCAACCAACTTACATAACCCTTGACCTCTCACAATATGAGATGGGATGATTTCTAAGTCATACTCCTGCAAGGAGGTGACCCAGTTGGCTCTCTTCTCTCCTAGTTCCTTTTGCACTAACAAGTTCCTTACGGCTGGGTAGGGGACAAAGACTTTCGTCCTTGACTTCAAAAGGTAGGACCGAAAGTGCTTAAATGCTTTGAAAACAACGTAGGCTTGCTGATCTACCACTGGGTAATTAAGTTCGATGCTTTTGAAAGAAGAGCTCATAAAGGCGATGGGTACTTTGTGGTTCTCGGCATTCTTCTGAGTTAGGACAGCGACATAGGAACGGTCAGAAGCAAAAGTGTAGAGTGTAAAGTCTTGTGAAAAATCTGGGCTCATGAGAGACGGAGCGTCTATTATGACCTTCTTTATTGAATTAAAAGCTTGGTTTTCTAGGGGTCCCCAGTGATACTGGGTGTCTTTCTTAATCAAATTCTGCAAGGGTCTGACCATTTCAGAGAAGCTGGGGACAAATCTTCTCACAAAGTTAATTTGGCCTAAGAAAGACTGCATGGATTTTTTGGATGTAGGAGGGGGAAGTTTTGCGATGACTTGAGTCCTCTCAGGGTCAATAATCATTCCTTCACTAGACACAATGAATCCTAGGAGTTTACCCTGTTCTACTACAAATATGGACTTTTTGGGATTGAGGGAGATGCCGTACTTACGACATTGCAGTAGGACGACTCGTAAGTGAGCTAGATGATCATTTTTGTTTTTAGAAAATATAGTCACATCATCTAAGTAAACTACAATGGAATGATTAATTAAGCCTTGGAAAGCAATGTCCATTGCTCTCTGAAAAGTGGCACCGACATTAATTAATCCAAAAGGCATTTTGCGATAAGCATAAGTTCCCCACGGGGTACGGAAGGTAGTTTTTAGTTGGTCTGGTGGAGACATCAGGACCTGGTTGTATCCTGAGAAACCATCTAGTAGGGATAGCCTCTCGGAACCAGATACCTATTGAAGGATCTATTCCATGGGCGGGACAGGATAGTTGTCTTTGTCAGACGCTCTATTGAGGTTTCGGAAATCGACGCAAAGTCGGATTTCCCCATTTTTCTTCCGGACTGGGACAAGGTTAGAAACCCACTGAGTGTGCCTAACAGGAAAAATTATTTTAGCATTTAGGAGTTTATTCAATTCTTTTTGGATGGTCGATTCCAGCTTAGGGTGCATTTTCCTTAGTTTTTGTTGGAAGGGTAAGGTTTGGGGCTTCATCGGGATGACATGCTGTATGATATTAGGGTCAAAAGTTTTGAGGTCATCGTATGTCCAAGCAAAGACATCTTTAAACTCTTTGAATAATTTAATAAATGCAACTTTTTTTTGTCGAGAACATCCCAAGCCTAGATTAATGCATTGAGGATTTTCATTAGTTCCTAGATTTACTTTTTCATAAGACAACGAGAAACTATTGGTTTTACAGTTGACCGTCTTTTTAAATTTATCTTCAAAATCATAAAAAATTTCTAATCTGACTACAGATTTTGGGATCAAGTTTACCATATCCGATAGATCCTCAGGAGTTTTCGGATCAGGTATTACCGTAAAATCGTGTAAATTTTTGCCGTGTGTGAGTTCGTCTATCATAACACCTTGAAAGGTTTCTTCCATGTGCAGAAAGTCGATGATCTCCTGATCGTCATCAAAGACTCTCCAGTTCGTGATGTTATCGGGAATGGATGGTCGAAATAACAACTCGACGGAGAATGCGTCTGGGGACAAGCCTTCTGCAGGAAGAAGTTTAGAAGCTACATTAGCTAATAGATCTGCTTCAACATTATTTAATCTAGGAATGGAATTTATATTGAAAGCGGAAAATTTATTCATTAAATTCCATACCTCAGACTGGTAGCTCTTGAGGTGCAAAGAAAGACAGTGGATAGAATTTCTTACCTGTCTAACCACTATTTTAGAGTCGCCAAATACAACCAGGTTTTGAATGTTCATATCCAGAGCTTTTCTGAGACCTTGCAGTAAAGCCTCATATTCTGCAGTATTATTAGTACATTCAAATTCCAACCTACATGCTATCAATGTTTTGTTACCTGCCGGATCGATAATGACGCAGCCTGCTCCAGCTCCTTCTTTGGACTTTGACCCGTCGAAATACAGAGACCAAATTTGATTTCCATCGGGCAATTGGGAACGTTGCATGGAAACGGTTGGTTGTGCGTATACTGCAATCTCAGACTGCTATTCTGGATTGATGATAGGCGAAGCCTTGGCCATGAAGTTGCCGAAGAAGGTGTCCATCCTTTGTACTTCAGGTGAATCCGTAGAAGGTGTATATGGTTCGTTGGGATCGTTTAAATCTATGACTGTGAACTTAAGGTAGCGCTCACAATTCACCCTGATCTTGTTGGGCTTGCCGTTCTCTGGAAGCCATAAGTGAGACCAGTCTGTCGCGAAGTAACCATGTAGCTACTCCGACCAGTCCCTGCTTAAAAATAGACCATACACTTCTGGAATATCCACAACAATCATATCAATAATTTGATGAACCTTGGGGTTAGATGATAATCTGATAAGCACATTTTTTAGTTCACCTATAACTTTAACATTGGTTCGATCAAGTTGTATGATTTTTAAAGTCGAGGGTTCTACTTCAGCGTTAATCTTCTGGAAAATAGACCAAGGCATCACATTAGATGATGCCCCTGAGTCCACCATACAATTGTGCACGTTTCTATTGAAAATCTCGAAAGTTAATAGGAAAGCAGGTACATTCTTGCGAGTATTAAGAGTAGTGGCTTGTGGCTTTTTACTCGCAGTTTCTAAAGCTACTTTATCTACATTATTTACATTATTTACATTATTTACAGGAAGGCTTCCCTTATCTTGAGGATCAATATTATTTTTAGTGGAAGTCTTCTGAGGGACTTTGCTTTGCACAACCTTGTTACCATTAGAATTACCATTTTTTCCATTCTCAGAAATATTTTGCAACATTTTTTGTAACAAAAACGAAAACTTCAATAAATCATAAATAGAAATGTTAGCCCTTAATTTTTTCATATCTTCAACAACATCATAATCTAAGTTGGGGTTCACATTACTCTGTTTAGTGTCAGCTGATTTAGATTGCTTTGGAGGCGAAGTTGTAGTATTTTCAGTAGAAGGTTTCTTTGTTGTCTTACTCCTAGTGTTATAAGGATGAACTGTCTTGAAGTTAGCTTGAAAGATGTTATCCGAGAAGTGTCCAAAAATATTTGGAGAAGACTCTTCTTCTTGGACTGTCTCTTGTTCAACTACCTCCTCAGGGATCTCAGGAGGCATCAAGTTATCTTGGGCTTCTAGAATTGTTTGAAGTGCACATTGCAAACTTTCTAGACTAAGGCCTTCGGTGGTTGGGTTAGGTCGGTTGGTAGGAAAAGGCTTTCGAAAAGGAGGTTTGTAGGGTCCTTTGCTCGAGGAAGCTTCTTCGGTTGACCTCTTTAAGTCTATAACTTGATTTGACAGTTTTTGAACAACTTTAGTTAGGTTTTCCAAATCAGAGTTTTTAGGTTGTGTTTTACTTTGTGTGGGTCTGGGGAGTATTTCAATCTTCTTTTTGGAAGAAGAACTAGTCTCTGTTTCGTTGCTAGAAGAGTCTTTAAGACTAAGTATGTCTTTTTCAATCTAGCTGGCCTCCTCGAAGGCCTCTAACAACGTGGCTTTCTTAGATCGTTTAACCCAAATAGCTATACTTTGATGCAAATCTTTAGTGTAGTAAGCTATTATAAGACTCTCAACAGGCATGGAATCCGTAGGGATTTGGTTTTTAAGTGTTAAGAATCTTTGATTAAAGTCTTTAACTTTTTCTTTTGGGTTCATTCTTAAGATAGAAAGATCCATGACTAGGACTTCCAGAGGTTTACCGTCTCCGAATTTTTCCAAAAAGCATGACTCAAACTTTTCCCAAGACATGATGGTATGGGGTTGTTGGAAAAAGTACCATGTGGATGCATTGCCCTCGAAGGTATAAGGGAACAACCTACAGACAACGTCTTCATGTTTAACATTGCAGAGTGTAATGGCTAACATGAACTTTTTAATGTGATCTTCAGCTATCTGTTTTGAGTCAGGATCAAACTTGGGAAGCCATTTCTCCTGGTGTTTAGGTAAATGATGTTGATCACCAGGTACAGCTACGACATCCTGATCAAGCCAAGGTCTAGCCGGGTTGTTCTGATTTTCCATTGGGGTAGTGGGTGTGGAAGGCTGAGAAGGTGAATTTCCTTCGTCAGAGGAATCTCCTCCAGAAGAGGAAGGAGATGATGGAGGTGGGGAAGGAGGTATCCTAGATCCTCCTGTAGCAGGATTTAAGATTGGATCTGTAGGATTCACAGTAGGATTGGTGCCACCTAATTGTTCTCTGATATCAGAGAAATCCAAAGGTTGACCCCATAGATGGTTCGGTTGCCTCAAACGGGCTAAGGCACTATGTGTTTTTATAAGAGACTGACGAACAATATCTTGTATGTCACCACCTGTAGGATTAGGGGTTGTTGGCTCAACTGTGATCTGTGGATCATCGGTTGAAGTAGTTGTTGTTTGAAGAGGAATATTATCGTTTGAATGGCTTCTAGTCACTATAGGTGAGTGATTAGGGGGTGGAGTCGTCTTGCGACCGCCTCGTGCCATTAATTAAGTTCAGGCCCTCCTTCTAGCGCCATTTGTTGATGGGCGAAATTGACCGTCCGTCAACTGAGAGAGTGGAACCGGTCCGGGGTTGTCTAATAACCCAAGCCATTTGGAATGAACCACCCTGACGGGTTTAGAGGCTCCGTTAGCCGATCTAAGGTCCTAAGAAAATAAAAGAAAACTAATCTAAACTAACTAATCTAACTAAAAAAAAATAAAACAAACTAAACTAAAACTAACTAAAACTAACTAATAAACAAACTAAACTAAAACTAATTATTAAAACAAACTAAACTAACCTACCTAACTATATATATACAATCTACTAACTACTACTATACTAACTCTAACTAATTAACTTACTATTTCAGTTTGTATTAGAAATCCATAGCCTGGTTCTCCCACAAGTGAGGATGATCCTTATTACAAAAATAATAAGTATTTATAAGTTTTCCACAGGGTAAAACCTCCCTGTGGAAGTTATAAAACTGTTTACATAAAATCTGGGAAGATCTCCCAAGTTCAACTAAACTAGGAAACTACAATAAAACTAAACACACAAATATCCTATAGACTGCCCAGCATGTCCCTTGCAATTCGAATTCACCTGAAACCGGTAAAAAATGGACAAGTCAGAAGGATCTTTTATTAGTAAATGATAAAAATCTAATTCTATAGACTAGCTACAGAATCCTCTGATTCTGTAGCTAGTCTAAAATAAGATACAGAATCAGTATTAAAATTGATTAATTTTTTTTTTAAAGAATTAAACTCAATTAAAATCCAATAGCTATTTGAAAATGAATCATTTAGTTTGAAATTATTATACCATTCGAAATCAAACAGAATCAAAATCATTCAACCGAATACAGAGATAGGTGTATTCTGTTTCGATTGTTATCATAAGTTGCGTGATAAAATCATATGGAACAGAGATGTAATCGTTTCATATCCAATTGAAATCAATATGATCAAACAAATCGTAGGTAATGGTTAAATAGTAGATACGATCAAATCTGAACAAAATCATTTTCCAATTATTATAGCTGTAATGACATAGCATACGATTTATACCACGAACAGATCAATTTAAACTGGCGTGAAAATCAATTCGAATAACATCGTAACAGGATCGATTGGTAAGCAATAGAATTCGTAATTTGTTATTGCAATTTGGGAAATCAAGACCGATTGACTCTAGTCAACATCGTTCCATTCAAACGAATTATAACTGGATCTGGTAGGGATAACACAATCAGTCAATTCATTTTGCAAATTTAACACCAAACAGAGCATTATCTCTGATACAAATCTAACAAGAGAATCGAACAACTGGATTTTAACATTATCATTGAAAATCATAATCGTTCCATGATTCGGGCATGAAAATTATTCGCACAGACTTAAATGTATCGTTTTCATAAAAAACAGAGTCATTTTTCCCAACCTGGAAACGATCAAATCTAGACATTATATGACACACCATCGTAACAACCAAATTCTTTGAAATCATTCGCCAATCATAGCATATGAATCATAACGAAATCATATCCAATCATAATCGTATTCCAAATTGATTTTGAAAACTTCATGTTCGGAGTAAAACAAATTGAATTGAAAACAAACCATTAATTTTGTTACTTCAATCAGACAAACTTAGCAAATCAAATCCAAACGAAAACGATTCAAATTCAATAAAATCTATGAGCAAATCGTATATCAAATCAAAGAAAAACAATGTACAGTATGATCACCGAATGACAAAGGCATTTGAATGAGAGATAGAGATTTTTCAAATCATTATATCAACCCTGATCATTCACAAAACAAAAACGATATCAAATTTTCATACCTGCATAGCGACGAGACGACTTGATTATGCCAATTTGGAGTTTACAACGGCTGTAGCTGATTCAACATTTTTGAAAAGGATCAAGCCTATTGTCTTCTGCTTCTTATCAGCTGCTTGGAGCTGGTCTCATTGGCTGGTTAATACCTCAATTCGACTTTCCATTGATTGAATTTTCGATTGGAGTATTTGAACATCAATGTAGTATCGTTCCAACCATAAACCGCATTGGTCATAGGATGACTGTGTGGGGTTTGGAAGAGCAGGTGAGGGTTTGGTCATATGGTTGAGGGTTTCGTTAGGCAGTTTAATACCAGGGTAGCTAGGATCATTCCTTAGGCAGGGAGGAAGATTCGTCACGAAATCGTAAGGTGGTTCGGGACATAAACCCTGTGAGTAGGGGTACTCACTGGCTAAAAAATATTCAACGTCAGAATCCGAATCCTCACTAAGGACGATAATGTCTCGCTAATGATCGAAATGTGACTTCGAAAGACTAAGTTTTCACGCTTACAGTCGTGAAAACAAAACGAAGGCAAATATGCAAATGTCACAAAGAATAAAAATGTCGTTTATTGAAAAATGCGACGAAAAATCGATGTTTGCAAAACATTGGTGTAGGCAGCTTATAAGACAATAGAAAAATGTGAATTGGCTGCCAACACGCCATTGCCGAGGAGCTATTTTAGAAGGTAAGTTAGATAATTGATTTGGTTATTTTCTTAAATGGATTTGGGTTAGTGTTTTCAGGTTGATGAAAGAGGAGCTGTGAGACAAGGGGTGAGAACCGACACATCTATTATCACAGGTCCCTCTAAAACCCAATCTTAGTTTTTCTTTTATCTAGTATGTTTTCATGAGAACTTGAGATCATAGAGGTAGATTTAGGGGAAACTCAAAACAACAAAAAGAAGAAACCTCCACCCAAAAAGAAATAGAAACCGAGACTGGAATTTTGGCTGAGAACCATAGAGCAAAACATAGAATCAAGAACAAAACAAATGGAAATTGGATTAGAAGGGGATAATACCATACAAAAAGAACTTAAACTATTTACCATTTCCCCTCCAAAACTAGGAAACACCAAATACCAACAAATTCAAATTCCTGGTGATCCAAAATCGGTTGACACAGTTAATCCAGAAAAAGTGCAAGCTATTTTCCGGAACCCTGACACTATAGTTTCACAAATAACAACTAAAACTGTTGAATCAAAGGTAATAGGATCCTCAAAAGAACCAATAGGAGATAGTTATTCTGTCAAAAAGAATCCAGAGAGGTGGGATTTCACACCCTCGCCAAAGAAAGATCAGCTTGCATATACACTTTTTAGTAATCCTTTTAACATGGCAGAAAGAGGGAGAGAATCAGATAGAAGAGAGAGAGGAGAAATTCATGTTGAAAATGAAGAAGAAGAACAAGTAGAGACTGAGCTAAGACCAGAAACCACCTTTGGGTTTCCAATTTCAGATTTGGTCCAAAACGTCAATATGAAAAATATCCCACCTTTGGCACAACCAACCTTCTATGGGAAAAGTAGTGAAGACCCATATGTCTTTATTTTTGGATTTGATATCCATTGTGGGAGTTATAATTATCTCCAGGATGCACATAAGCTGAAGTTGTTTCCTGCTACCCTAAAAGATTCTGCATTACATTGGTTCATGAGTTTAGGAGAGTATAGCATTAGGTCTTGGGAAGATATGATGACAAAATTTTTAAAGAAATACCAAGACTATTGTAGAGCCAAGGATTCTCGAAATGATATTTTTAAAATGAAACAACAAGATAAAGAGAGCCTTGAATATTTTTTAGAAAGGTTTACATATACTCTTCAAAAATCCAAATATAATGATCTCCAAGATGACACAATCAAGACTCTTTTCTTAAAAGGGGTTTTAGATGAATACATTGACACTCTCAACTTAATGGCTTCAGGAGACATTTATCAGAAAGAATTTGAAGCACTCAGTGAACTATGTAGAACTTATTCGAGAAGTAAGGGGAAAATGGTAAAAAGCATGAGAGAACCTGTCAACAAAAACACCAAAGTACCCACATATGGTGGAGTTACTAGAATTGAACTGGGAAACATTTTGGAAAATTTTAAAACATACATTTTAGGAACAATCGGCTCTCAGTTAGACACTCTAAAGATTAAGAGAAAGGAGGAAGAGGAAAACCCTGTATCAAGCATATTATTCCCGAAATGTAGAAAAAGGCATCCTTTACGAGAATGTCCTTTGGACAATGTTTTTGTATGTGCAATTTGTACTGAAAATCATAAAACAGAAGATTGTCCATCCTTACCAGGACTGCAAGCTATATCCAAGGGAGGGGAAGCTCCAAGAACCCCATCTGCACCTAAGAGGCCTTGGCAACCTAGGAACTCGAATATGTATCAAGAACCATCCCCACAACCTTCCAGCTATTATCCACCCTTCTCTCAACAACAACAACATCCATGGAACTGGCCGAATTGGCCACCACAAAATGTTCCCTCTCAACCTTGGTATTAGGGATGGAGAGAACATAATTATGGAAATAACCAACAACAACATGCGGTACCAATTCCCCAGAATCCATGTATTCAATACCCTCCAAACATGCATCAGTTAATGCCTGGATTTACTCCACCTCCTTTACCACCTATTCAACAAACTCCTCAGCAGCCTCAGAATCCGCCTCGTCCCACCATATTACCTTCTCAACCCATTCCAAATCCTAATAACAGACCACCTCTGCCACTGCATAATGTTGATTTTCAAAACTTCCCAGCTTACACAATAAACCCCGTTTCCATACAAGAAATACATCTGAGATCTGGGAAAACTCTAAATAAAACTCAACCTGTAAAAAGAACAACATCGAAGGTAATTATCCAAGAACATGAAGAGGAACCTATAGATGATTTATCAAATGGGGTATCTTTAAAAGATGTCATCATTCCAAAGAATAAAGTATCTAAATCACAAAAAAACATACCAACTCAGGTTCCACGAACACCTCCTTTTCCTGAGAGGTTGCTCATTGAAAAACCAATTGCTCAATCTGAGTTTGATATAATGAATGAACTAAAAAATGTCTGTGTCAAGATTCCATTGTTACAAGCAATCAGAGATGTTCCGATCTATGCGAGGACCATTAAATAACTCTGCATTAAGAAACCAGGTCGGAAACAGAAAGATCCACCCACAATACACCTGGTAGGCCAATCATCGAATTGTATTTATGAAGCTCCTAAGATTGTGAAGTATGCCAACCCCGGGAACCCAATAGTATCAGTTACTATCAACCATGTTTCTATTGGTAATACTTTAGTCGACTTGGGTGCAACCATTAATATAATGACCATCAATACAGTTGAACTGTTACAACTAATTCAATTCCTTTGCCCTACCCCTACAGTTCTTGAACTCGCTGATAGAACAACTATAAAACCTATTGGGGTCCTCGATGACATTCTCGTTACGTTAGCTTCATGGGAATATCTTGTCGACTTCATTATTATTCACTCAAAGGACCCCACGAAAGGTGACCCAATAATTTTAGGAAGACCTTGGTTGGCTATGGCCAATGCTTTCATAGGATGTCGTGGTGGGGATATGTTCATCTCAAATGGCATTTCTTCACAGAAGCTCACTCTTTTTCCACCTGCTCAACTAGTTAAAGAAGAATTGTGGTGGCTAAAATGTCCTTATAACAAGAATGATGAGGAAGAACCTTTATTCTCTGTTGATGAATTTCAAGCGTTATAAGAACCAACAGAGGATGATATTTTAAGCCAATTTCTTTCTGTACCAGAAAATGTCGAATTTCCACAAACATATTTTCAATACGATCAAATTTTCAGGGAGGAATTTCAAGAATGAAGTGAGTCATTTTTCTCGTTTTCACCATCTATGGTTTTCACCATTGATGAGCATTCGGGATCATACACCATTCCAGTAGAAATTAGTCCAGGCAAATGTCTATACATCAATTCTGAATTAAGTCTCAACCAACAGGAGCAGTTAACAAATCTTTTGAAAGAATAGCCAGGGGCATTTGCATGGGAGTACACTGATATGAGAGGAGTGCATCTTGACACCTGTATTCACCACATATATATCCAACCAGAGATAACACCAATAACACAACCACAAAGGCATATGAATCCAATCCTAAAAGATTTTGTGAAAGAAGAGTTACATAAATTATTAAACGTGGGATTCATTTATCCAATTTGTGATAGCAAGTGGGTTTCACCCCTTGTTGTGGTACCTAAGAAAATGATAGGGAAATGGAGAATGTGTGTAGATTTTAGGGAGTTGAATAAGGCAACCCTGAAGGACTACTTTCCCTTTCCTTTTATAGATCAGGTTTTGGATACCTTGGCGGGAAAAATATACTTTTCCTTTCTCGATGGATATAGTGGATACAATCAGATTCAAATTGCTCCTGAAGACCAGGACAAAATAAAATTCACGTGTCCTTGGGGCACTTATGCTTATAAATTGCTACCTTTTGGATTATGCAATGCTCCCGCTACATTTCAGAGAGCAGTCCTTGGGATTTTTGCTGACTTAATTCATGATTGTGTGGAAGTGTACATGGATGATTTTACTATTTCTGGAAATACCTTCGAAGAAGCCATAAGAAATCTTGAGAAAGTTTTGATCTGCTTTCAGGAATCAAATTTATCCCTTAGTCACGAAAAATGTAAAATGCTATTAACTGAGGGAATAGTGTTGGGTCAGCATTTGTCTGCAGAAGGAATTAAAGTTGATGCAGCTAAAATTGAAGTAATAGTTAAGATTTCCTCTCCAAAAACCCAAAAAGATGTGCGAAGTTTTTTGGGACATGATGGATATTATCGTCAGTTTATTGAAAACTTTACAAAAATAGCTAGCCCCATGTTTAAACTGTTAGAAAAAGATGCAGAATTTTGTTGGGATAACAATTGTCAAAATGCTTTTGAAGCTTTGAAAGAAAAATTCTCCATAGCACCTATTCTATGAGGACCAAATTGGTCTCTTCCTTTCCATATTTCAACTGATGCCTCAGACACTTCTTTAGGAGGAGTGCTCGGACCAAAAGAAAACTAACAAAATTATGCTATTTACTTTACCAGCAAAAACCTTACTCCTCCTGAATTGAACTACACTGTGATAGAGAAGGAATTTTTGGCTGTAGTTCATGCCATTAATAAATTCCGTCATTACATCACTGGGTATGAATTTTTTGTACATACTGACCATACTGCTATTATATTTTTGATGAAAAAACCAGTTACTACCGGAAGAATCACACGATGGCTTTTGTTACTTCAAGAATTTAACATCACTATAGTTGATCGATCTGGAAAAGAAAATGTAGTTGCAGATTTTCTTTCTCGTATTCCTCAAGAGAGTACTGACACTCCAGTGAGTGATAATTTTCCTGACGAACATCTATTCGCAGTAGCTTTTAAGACCCCTTAGTTTGTAGATACGGTAAATTATTTAGCTACAGGGAGATTGCCAGCTCATTTTTCATCACCACAAAAGAAAAGAATTGTCCAGCAGAGTGCTTATTACTCTTGGGTAGGAAGTGATATTTTCTATACAAGTCCTGATATAATCATTAGGAGATGTGTTCGGGAAGATGAGATTCCCGATATCCTTCAGGCCTGTCATGACGGGCCATGTGGAGGACACTTCTCTGATAAGAGAACAACATATAAAGTATTACAATAAGGATATTACTGGCCAACAATGTTTAAAGATGCAACAAAGTATGTAAGAAGCTGTGATAGTTGTCAGAGGATGGGGAGGCCTACCATAGTAGATGAAATGCCCTTACGACCACAGGTTGTGATTGAACCATTTGATAAATGGGCACTTGATTTTATAGGACCAATTTCCCCAATGTCGAGGAAGAATAAGTACATCCTGGTTTGTACAGATTTTGTGACCAAGTGGGTAGAGGCAAAATCCTTATATCAAGCAACTGAGAAGTCAGTGGTTGAATTTATTTATGAAGATATTTTTACTTGCTTTGGTGTCCCACGAGAGATTGTTACTAATCAAGGTGCTCAATTCACTTCTAAGTTGATGAAGGAACTCACATATAAATATGGGATAAAACACTGTAAGTCTTCCCCATACCATCCACAAGCCAATGGGCAAGTGGAATCCACGAATAAAGTTCTAGAAGCTATTCTAACCAAGACAATACATTTACACCATAAATATTGGGCAGATAGACTTCCATAGGCTTTATGGGCATACCGGACTACGTGGAGAAATACCACTGGTCATACCCCTTATGAATTGGTATATGGCAAGCAAATTCTCCTTCCCATAGAATTTCAGATTCATACCTTCCGCATAGCAGCAGAATTGGGTTTGAATTTCGATGAGGCACAGAAATAGAGAGTTATGCAATTAAATGAATTGGGAGAAATTAGGCAAGATACTCTTCAAAGAACTATCCTCATACAAAATCAACATAGCAAATGGCATGATAAATACATTAAGAAGAAACATTTTCAAACAGGAGATTGGGCATTGTTGTTTGATTCCAAATATAAAAATTTCAAATGGAAGCTTACGACACAATGGCTGGGACCTTATGAAGTGGAAACTGTTTTTGATAATGGATCTGTTAGAATCAAGACCATAGATGATTCTCAAAATTCCTTTGTAGTAAATGCACATCGATTAAAAGTATATAACAAACCCTTGTCTAGATATGATTTTCTACAAGAAATGTCTAAACAACCAGAAATAAATATATTAGGAGAAGAGTCTTCTCCTCCTGCTAATCCTTGATCATCTTTGTTGTTTAAGAATTTTGTAAATAATAAAAGCAAAAACAAAACAAAAAAACATATAATAACAATAAAAAAAACAAAAACAAAAAATATATAAATATGAAACATTTTGGATATGTTGACATATTGTTTTCAGTTTTACAAGATTTTTGAAGCAAGTACAAAATTGAATTTCATCACTTTTTTGCAACAGGTAAGAAGGTAAGATCATTTTATTTTGTGAAAATCTTTTCTCAATATATATTGTCTTGTTTTGAAATTAATAAATTTGAGCTTGTTTGCTCCCTTTCAATTGCTCATTAAAGTATGAAAGGGGCATTTATCAGGGTTAGGGTAGCTCACTTATGGTCTAGTTAAAGGAAGCTTCCGATATTTGTAGGGTAAAGTAGGACAGTTATTAGTTTCACCTTTGTTAGATTTAGAACTGAATTGTTTCCATTGATTGAATAGACAAGATATGATCAGTTTTAAGATAATCATTAGGATTCAATTTATAAGAGTAAGTTTATGTTTTCTTCTCAGAATAACATTTAGGTAGAAGTTAGAATCTTACCAGCACATATAGTGTAGCGGCTCTAAGTTTACTTACCCTGGTTTGACAATTTAGTGTTTTCAGGTAATTAAAATCGTTAATACATCAGCCTGACATTTTTGGCGCCATTGTCGAGGAGTTGTTTTAGAAGGTATGTTAGATAATTGATTTGGTTATTTTCTTAAATGCATTTGGGTTAGTGTTTCTAGGTTGATGAAAGAGGAGCTGTGAGATGAGGGGTGAGAACCAATACATCTATTATCACAGGTCCCTCTGAACCCGAATCTTAGTTTTTATTTTATCTACTATGTTTTCATGAGAAATAGAGATCATAGAGGTAGATTTAGGGGAAACTCAAAACAAAAAAAGAAGAAACCTCCACCCCAAAAGCAATAGAAACTGAGACTGGAATTCTGGCTGAGGAAACCATAGAGCAAAACATAGAATCAGGAACAAAAAAAATGAAAATTGGATTAGAAGGGGATAATACCATACAAAAAGAACTTAAACTATTTACCATTTCCCCTCCAAAACCAGGAAACACCACATACCAACAAATTCAAATTCCCGATGATCCAAACTCTGTTGACACAGTTAATCCAGAAAAAGTGCAAGCTATTTTCAGGAACCCTGACACTATAGTTTCTCAAATAAAAACTACAACTGTTGAATCAGAGGTAATAGGATCCTCAAAAGAACCAATAGGAGATAGTTATTCTGTCAAAAAGAATCCAGAGAGGTGGGATTTCACACCCTCACCAAAGAAAGATTAGATTGCATATACAATTTTTGGTAATCCTTTTAACATGGAAGAAAGAGGGAGAGAATTGGATAGAAGAGAGAGAGGAGAAATTCATGTTGAAAATGAAGAATAAGAACAAGTAGAGACTGAACTAAGACCAGAAACCACCTTTGGGTTTCCAATTTTGGATTTGGTCCAAAATGTCAATATGAAAAATATCCCACCTTCGACACTACCAACCTTCTATGGGAAAGGTAGTGAAGACCCAGATGCCTTTATTTTTGAATTTGATATCCTATGCAGGAGTTATAATTATCTCCAAGATGCACATAAGATGAAGTTGCTTCCTGCTACCCTAAAAGATTATGCATTACGTTGGTTCATGAGTTTAGGAGAGTATGGCATTATATCTTGGGAAGATATGAAGATAATTTTTTTAAAGAAATACCAAGACTATTGTAGACCCAAGGATTCTCGAAATGATATTTTTGAAATGCAACAACAAGATGAAGAAAGCCTTGAAGATTTTTTAGAAAGGTTTACATATACTCTTCAAAAATCCAAATATAATGATCTCCAAGATGAAGCAATCAAGACTCTTTTCTTAAAAGGGGTTTTAGATGAATACATTGACACTCTCAACTTAATGGCTTCAGGAGACATTTATCAGAAACACTTTGAAGCACTCAGTGAACTATGTAGAACTTATTCGAGAAGTAGGGGGAAAACGATAAAAAGTGTGAGAGAACCTGTCAAAAAAAACACCAAAGTACCCACATCTGGTGGAGTTACTAGAATTGAATTGGGAAACATTTTGGAAAATTTTAAAACAACCATTTTTGGAACAATCGGCTCTCAGTTAGACACTCTAAATATTAAGAGAAAGCAGGAAGAGGAAAAACCTGTATTAGGCATATTCTTCCCGAAATGTAGAAAAAGGCATCCTTTACGAGAATGTCCTTTGGACAATGTTTCTGTATGTGCAATTTGTACTGAAAATCATAAAACAGAAGATTGTCCATCCTTACCAGGACTGCAATCTATATACAAGGGAGGGGAAGCTCCAAGAACCCCATTTGCACCTAAGAGGCCTTGGAAACCTAGGAACTCAAATATGTATCAAGAACCATCTCCACAACCTTCCAGCTATTATCCACCCTTCTCTCAACAACAACAACATCCATGGAACTGGCTGAATTGGCCACCGCAAAATGTTCCCTCTTAACCTTTGTATCAGGGATGGAGAGAACATAATTATGGAAATAACCAACAACAACATGTGGTACCAATTCCCTAGAATCCATGTACTCAATACCCTCCAAACATGCATCAGTTATTGCCTGGATTTACTCCACCTCCTTTACCACCTATTCAACAAACTCCTCAGCAGCCTCAGAATCCGCCTCGTCCCACCATATTACCTGCTCAACCCATTCCAAATTCTAATAACAGACCACCTCTACCACTCCATAATGTTGATTTTCAAAACTTCCCATCTTACACCATAAACCCCATTTCCATACAAGAAATACAACTGAGATCTGGGAAAACTCTAAATAAAACTCAACCTGTAAAAAGAACAACACCGAAGGTAATTATCCAAGAACATAGAGAGGAACCTGTAGCTGATTTATCAAACGGGGTATCTTTAAAAGATGTCATCATTCCAAAGAATAATGTATCTGAATCATAGCAAAACATACCAACTCAGGTTCCATGAACACCTCCTTTTCCTGAGAGGTTGCTCATTGAAAAAATAATTGCTCAATCTGAGTTTGATATAATGAATGAACTAAAAAATGTCTGTGTCAAGATTCCATTGTTACAAGTAATCAGAGATGTTTCGATCTATGCCAAGACCATTAAATAACTCTGCATTAAGAAACCAGGTCGGAAACAGAAAGATCCACCCATGATACACCTGGTAGGCCAATCATCGAATTATATTTATGAAGCTCCTAAGATTGTGAAGTATGCCAACCCCGGGAACCCAATAGTATCAGTTACTATCAACCATGTTTATATTGGTAATACTTTAGTTTACTTGGGTGCAACCATTAATATAATGACCATCAATACAGTTGAACTGTTACAACTAAGTCAATTCCTTCGCCCTACCCCTACAGTTCTTGAACTCATTGATAGAACAACTATAAAACCTGTTGGGGTCCTCGATGACATTCTTGTTACGTTAGCTTCATGGGAATATCCTGTCGACTTCATGATTATTCACTCAAATGACCGCATGAAAGGTCACCTAATCATTTTAGGAAGACCTTGGTTGGCTATGGCCAATGCTTTCATAGGATGTCGCAGTGGGGATATGTTCATCTCAAATGGCATTTCTTCACAGAATCTCACTCTTTTTCCACCTGCTCAACTAGTTACAGAAGAATTGTGGTGGCTAAAGTGAGTCATTTTTCTCATTTTCACCATCTATGGTTTTCACCATTGATGAGCATCCAGGATCATACACCATTCCAGTAGCAATTATCCCAGGCAAATGTCTATACATCAATTCTGAATTAAGTCTCAACCAACAGGAGCAGTTAACAAATCTTTTGAAAGAACAGTCAGGGGCATTTGCATGGGAGTACACTGATATGAGAGGAGTGCACCTTGACACCTGTATTTACCACATATATATCCAACCAGAGATAACACCAATAAGACAACCACAAAGGCGTATCAATCCAATCCTAAAAGATTTTGTGAAAGAAGAGTTACAGAAATTATTAAACGTGGGATTCATTTATCCAATTTTTGACAGCAAGTGGGTTTCACCCCTTGTTGTGGTACCTAAGAAAATGACAGGGAAATGGAGAATGTGTGTAGACTTTAGGGAGTTGAATAAGGCAACCTTGAAGGACTACTTTCCCTTTCCTTTTATAGATCAGGTTCTGGATAGATTGGCTGGAAAAAGATACTTTTCCTTTCTCAATGGATATAGTGGATACAATCAGATTCAAATTGATCCTGAAGACCAAGACAAAACAACATTCATGTGTCCTTGGGGCACTTATGCTTATAAAGTGCTACCTTTTAGATTATGCAATTCTCCCACTACATTTCAGAGAGCAGTCCTTGGGATTTTTGTTGAGTTAATTCATGATAGTGTGGAAGTGTACATGGACGATTTTACTGTTTATGGAAATACCTTCGAAGAAGCCATAAGAAATCTTGAGAAAGTTTTGATCTGTTTTCAGGAATCAAATTTATCCCTTAGTCAAGAAAAATGTAAAATGCTATTAACTGAGGGAATAGTGTTGGGTCATCATTTGTCTGCAGAAGGAATTAAAGTTGATCCAGCTAAAATTGAAGTAATAGTTAAGTTTTCCTCTCCAAAAACTCAAAAAGATGTGCGAAGTTTTTTGGGAAATGCTGGATATTATCGTTGGTTTATTGAAAACTTACAAAAATAGCCAGCCCCATGTTAAACTGTTAGCAAAAGATGCAGAATTTTGTTGGGATAACAATTGTCAAAATGATTTTGAAACTTTGAAAGCATAATTGTCCATAGCACCTATTCTATGTGGACCAAATTGGTCTCTTCCTTTCCATATTTCAACTGATGCCTCAGACATTTCTTTAGGAGGAGTGCTCGGACCAAAATAAAACCAAGAAAATTATGCTATTTACTTTACTAGAAAAAACCTTACTCCTCCTGAATTGAACTACACTGTGACAGAGAAGGAATTTTTGGCTGTAGTTCATGCCATTAATAAATTACGTCATTACATCACTGGGTGTGAAGTTTTTGTACATACCGACCATTCTACTATTAGATTTTTTATGAAGAAAACAATTACTACCGGAAGAATCACACGATGGCTTTTGTTACTTCAAGAATTTAACATCACTATAGTTGATTGACCAGAAAAAGAAAATGTAGTTGCGGATTTTTTTTCTCGTATTCCTCAATACAGTACTGAAACTCCAGTGAATGATAATTTTCCTGACGAACATCTATTCGCAGTAGATGTTAAGACCCCTTGGTTTGCAGATACGGTAAATTATTTAGCTACAGGGAGACTGCCAGCTCATTTGTCATCACCACAAAAGAAAAGAATTGTTCAACAGAGTGCTTATTACTCTTGGGTAGGAAGTGATCTTTTCTATACAAGTCCTGATATAATCATTAGGAGATGTGTTCAGGAAGATGAGATTCTCGATATCCTTCAGACCTGTCATGAAGGGCCATGTGGAGGACACTTCTTTGATAAGAGAACAACATATAAAGTCTTACAATCAGGATATTACTAGCCGAAAATGTTTAAAGATGCAACAAAGTATGTAAGAAGCTGCGATAGTTGTCAGAGGATGGGGAGGCCTACCGTAGTAGATGAAATTCCCTTACGACCACAGGTTGCGATTGAACCATTTGATAAATGGGCACTTGATTTTGTAGGACCAATTTCCCCAATGTCGAGGAAGAAGAAGTACATCCTGGTTTGTACAGATTTTGTGACCAAGTGGGTAGAGGCAAAATCCTTATATCAAGAAACTGAGAAGTCAGTGGTTGAATTTATTTATGAAGATATCTTTACTCACTTTGGTGTCCCACGAGAGATTGTTACTGATCAAGGTGCTCAATTCACTTCTAAGCTGATGAAGGAACTCATAGATAAATATGGGATAAAACACTGTAAGTCTTCCCCATACCATCCACAAGCCAATGGGCAAGTTGAATCCACGAATAAAGTTCTAGAAGCTATTCTAACCAAGAAAATACATTTACATCATAAATATTGGGCGAATAGACTTCCAGAGGCTTTATGGGCATACCAGACTATGTGGAGAAATACCACTGGTCATACCCCTTATGAATTGGTATATGGCAAGCAAATTCTCCTTCCCATAGAATTTCAGATTCATACCTTCCGCATAGCAGCAGAATTGGGTTTGAATTTTGATGAGGCACATAAACAAAGAGTTATGAAATTAAATGAATTGGGAGAAATTAGGCAAGATTCTCTTCAAAGAACTATCCTCATACAAAATCAACATAGCAAATGGCATGATAAATACATTAAGAAGAAACATTTTCAAATAGGAGATTGGGCATTGCTGTTTGATTCCAAATATAAAACTTTCAAAGGGAAGATTATGACACAATGACTGGGACCTTATGAAGTGGAAACTATTTTTGATAATGGATCTGTTAGAATCAAGACCATAGATGATTCTCAAAATTCCTTTGTAGTAAATGGACATCGATTAAAAGTATATAACAAACCCTTGTCTAGAGACGATTTTCTATAGGAAATGTCTAAACAACTAGAAATAAAGATAGTAGGAGAAGAGTCTTCTCCTCCTACTAATCCTTGATCATCTTTGTTGTTTCGGAATTTTGTAAATAATAAAAGCAAAAACAAAAAA
>ML805955.1:206562-233415 GCA_009831015.1 Picea engelmannii | reverse complement strand
AATTCATGTGCACTTGATTCTCACACTTAAATAATCTCTTTTTTCATGAACATTAATAATAATTCATGTGCACTTGGTATTTTGGCCTTCATGTAATATATCCCTCCTCCACATTGACTAGGGATTGTGACATAGGTTATTCCATGGTGTCAAGGTGTATGACACAGTTATATGACACTTTATGACACTTAGGGAGAAGTACCTAGGTGTGCAAATTTCATGTGTAACACCCCCCCTCTTAGTAATCTAACACTCTCACAGTACTGAATGTGCTCTTAGGGGTCTTCAATGCACTTATACTGATTTTCCAACTTGAAGTATGAGCTTGGTTGAAAACAAACTTTGATCATTTCAACCAATTGGGCCCATTCCTGTATGGTCACATGATATGTTTCCCACCAATGCACAAGTGTTCCTCAGACTATGACATCCATGGCCTGAATCCGCCGATCTTCTAGATATTCTTCTCCATTTGTACCAATAAATCTTCCACTGGTCCTATCCCATCTATTATTACTAGAAGTCTCACCTATACTACTATAGGTGTGAGCCTAATACCCATCATAAAGCTTGTAGGTTTGTAAAAGATAAGAGTTTAGTTCATGGTGTAACAAATGGGTGAGAAACTCAATTTAAAACATCAACACAAGATTTCCACAAAATATACACCAGCAAGTAAGGCTTGAATAATCTCAGACCAAAATTTAGAATATAAATGGAAAGACAAAATAATTATAAGAAAATTTGAAATACATGCACCAGGTTACATCGGGTAATTCTAAAACATATAAAATATAAATCTTATCAAGTAGGAACCTCCTAATAAACAAGAGAAAGTACTTTGACAACACTTGGACTAATAAATAAACAACAAATAATTCATTGCATTTAGGAACAAGTACTAAGATGAATCCTTCATCAATATTTAGCATCAGATCAATATTGAAACACAAATATGACAGTAGGAGAAGAAACTGATCATTAACTATTCAAGATTCTTAAGTCTGATTACATACAGTCTGGAAACATTTAAAATTGAAAGTAAAGAAATGAGTCTCACAATAGCCACTCGCCCCTCTCTCCAAGAGTTACATCCATCATAAATATCCAGATACATCAAAAACATCTCTAGGAGTTCACAACTTGATCCATGCATTGGATTATGTGCCTTGGAGATATGTGGCAATAGACAAACATACATAAATCCAACAAACTGCTAGATTTTAGGACGTTGTTGGCAGTAATAAATACAACTTCAACCAACTCATTGCATGGAGATTTAATGAAACTAAATATTAGGCACAAGTGTCCTTTGATGTCTAACTGATCTCTGAGAAATTACTCGAGCCTCTTCTGACATGTGGCATCCCTCTAGCAAGTCTAATTTCTTGTAACTTTCAAGTTTGCAGTGCATGCACTGCGAACTTTCGGTAGGTGATGTTTTTATTTTTTCTCTCAAACGATGAAATGGGTCGGGCGGATTTTTGTTCAGCAAATTAACCACATCCTAATGCTTCTCCATACAAAATTTTAGAAGAACCCAGATCGACATTTAAAGGTTATGATGAAAAAACTAAAAACTGATGCACATGAAAGTTTGCAGTACAACTTCAACAATTCGCAGCGCCTCAACATGATGCATTGCGAACTTTCCTGTACATGTCATTTTTCTTTCTGATCGCTACAATTGATGTAAAAACCATGGATACAAGCTTCAAACCTCTGTTGATTCCTTGTATAACCTATGAGCCATGTAGGATGAATCCTAAAAACAACAAGTGAGCAAAATCATGAACAACATAAGACAAAAAATGTTCTTTAGAGTTGTGAACCAACATATATGAGGAACCATGACAAAAATGATATACTGCTGAAAAAAAATGGTCCTCCATCTGCTCCTTTAATTGTTTCACTTCTTCCTTTGGTGAGTATCCATGACAACTAAATCAAAACCCCCCTTTGATAACAACTGCTACCAGAGTTAGTGATGGAAACTGACAATTTAGGGTTTTGTTGCTTGATTGGAAATAGTTAGGGTTTTTCTAGAAAGAGGATTTTATGCTGAACAACACTGTAGAGGTTGAAATAAGACTGAATCTAGGAAATTTGAGGAAAATATGAAAACCCAAAAATGGATGAAATCTCAAATAGACAAAATTTCAGAGTGTCTGTATAAAACAGGGGATTCACAGTGTAGAAAGTTTGCAACAAATTGAAAATTTGCAGTAAATGGAATTATGGTTGCAAGGTAGGCTACAAATTTAATCCTTTGACAAGAACACATGCCTCCAAAATTTTCATGACAGTTTTAGGGTCAAGGGGTGCAGACTTAACCAAACAAATAAGAGTTTGCAGTGCCAACTGTATGAACTAGTTAGCAGTGCTAATAGTTTGTAGCACCAAGCAGTTAGAAACAATATAGTGGGTACAGGAAGAAATGTGAGTTTTCACTTAGGTGATGGGAACATGTAACCAAAGACTGCATGAAGGGTATAAACTTGAGAGAGTAAAAATGATTAAGAAAAATTACAATTGGAAGCACCCCTAACTCAGTTTGCAGCAACACGTAGTTTGCAACGCACTCATTTGACACATGACACGACTCTCAAATGGTTGGATGTGACTTTAAATCTCTTTGTACACCTATTTTAGACAAAAAAATTGATGATGACATTCAAAACATGCAAATAAGACCAATTCCTTCCCTCTTTACAAATAATGACCATCACCATAATGATATGGATACTCTTGTACATGCATTCAGATTAGCTTCCTAAACCTAGGATAAAACCAAAACCATGATTTATTAGTATAAAACATGACTCAATACTTTAAGAACCATGACCCTATGACTCAAACCTATAACTTCAAACAAATGAATGATATAGGAAGGACTGATCACATGACTGACAAATACCAATGGTGTCCTTCTGAGACCATATTAACAAAAATTTAGAAATGAGTAAAAGCTTGATTCCTGAACATTCCATGTGTTAACACCATCAAATTGTGGCACATTAGATGGCTCCAATCCAATTCAATGTACTACTTTAGTTATTCTTTCACATCTCCGAGTAGAGACTTCATACCTTTTCTACTGCCACCTCTCCATGGTGTTGTCTAGATCAATATCATTTGACTTCACACTCCTCTAGCTCAGTTCCCCATTCGCCGTGGGATTGACATAATATTCCTTGCACTATGTGATGTTATATATTTTCTCATTGACACAGCTCCATGTGTCCTCATCCACTGACTCATTGTACATGTCCCCTTCATTATAATCTAAGGGTGTGACCATGCTTAGTGCGTTGGTTTCAAACAACATCTATCTCTTCTTAAAATTCAACACTGCATTGTTGTGAAAGGTCCAATCAATTTAAAGTAAGGCAAGGTAAGGATCAGAATAATCCATAATCTCGATCACCTCAAAGTTAGCGTTCATGTTCACCCATTCTATATTCACTTCAACTTCCTCCAATCAACCTATAGGGTAGATCCTGTACTGATTTTCCAATCGCAATTGGATGGGTGATCAAACCAAATTTGGTTTATCCATCAATTCCCATGTCTTCTTCGACAATATGTTCACCTTGGAGAATAGATCCAACATGACTCCATCCATTTCATAACTCCCAAGTTCAACTGTCATTTTGAATTCTCTACCTTTGTGCTTCTACTTACTAACCTAACAAAAATCCCTTTCTAGTAGGGGGGATAATATCACTCTCTCCGTTTCATCTTCCCCCATGCAGGTTGCTAACATTTGTGTTAAATTTTTCATAGAATCAAGATGATTTAACAATCTCAAACAATAAGGTAATAAGTTAATTACTTGATCTTCGGTCTTCGTCTCATGACCCAAGTCACACAATGCTTCTTTTCGCATCACATAGTTCAACTCCTCATGGAGATGTTCCTCCATCGCTCTTTGCTCGACACATTGTAGATGTTATTATTTTCATTCTTTCTTCGATGACCTCTGCATCACACACTGTATTACTTCATGCACACAAACTTCCTCCAACGACCTCTACGTTGCACACTGTAATTCTTCCATTGACATTTTAGTCTCTCGTTGAGCTTATTCATGTATTCAAGCCGCCTCAAGCAGTCTTTGTGTCATGCACTGTAGCTCTTCTTGCACTCTTTCCTCTTCCAGGGACCTCTCTGCATCATGAAGAAACTACTTCTACTGAGCAACATTGAACTTAGGAGTGGGTTGTGTCGCCTTTCTTATCTTCCCCTATGGCCTTTGACCCAATCTTTTACCATGATCAAAGTTGATTCCTATCTTTATTCTGACTTGGTTTATCACCTGAACATCCACCTCATCATCCTTTTTCTTATTCCCACATGGCTCTGCAGTCACCATGTTGCAATGTCTCTTCTTCTCTTCCTATTTTTTCAACAAGTTGGGACAATCCTTGATAATGTGCTCTGGGATATAATAGTACCCATAGAGAGTGCACGGTTTGGTACAAAACCTTGAAACATGGCCAATCTCTTCACAGTTAAAACAAGTGGGGGGTATATCTCCCCCTCCTCCATATCCTCATTCGTGACCGCGCCCATATCCACCTCTAGGACCTTGTTGATATCCTCTTCTCTTAGCATCACCACGATCATCACCCTTCTGGTCCTATTGAAACTAGAATACATCATGGGTATGAAATTGCATCAACTGGAGTGACTGACAGTTGTTCATGTCATGTCCCACGTACTTACAAAATTCACAAAATGGATTATGATGCGTCTTCTAATATTTCTCCAACATTGGGTAATAGGGTGGTACATGGCTCCATTGCATGAATATTTCACACCATTCCTTCTAAGGACTAGTTGAAAATGGATTCAACGCACACATTTCCACACAATTTTCAAGTACAGGACACTCATCTTTGCCATGCCCCTCAGACCAACATGTGGTACTCTATATGTGCTCACGTATGAATTTTCCCTTCGCCATGTCCTGCAATTGCATCGTCATATTCACCAGTTGTGACTGCACCTGTGCCAATTGTTAGCACCATGAGTTTTTCTTAGACTAATTTAAGAACAAGCCAAATACCCATCATAATATAAATGATTTAAAATAGGCTTATACTTGAGTGGATCAACAAGACCGAGTAAGAAAGGGAGAGGGTGTTGATCCTTGACCAAGTTTTGTGGATTCTTGGTCATGTTTGACCTATTTTTGGGACTTCGACAGGCTGTCGAAGGCGGAGCGCAAGACGAAGTAGAGATCACGGGATCTCGACCCCTTTTATGTCCCTTTTTGGGATTTGGGATTATGTAATGGGTATGGGAATGTCGGCCCATGGGTTTACCCATGCTCAGGACTATGTTGTAATGTTTAAATAAGTAGCTAGGCGATGTAAGAAGAGGCCAGTGTACTAAGTGCTAGAGTTCGATCTATGTGACCGAAAGATGTTAGTGCTTTGTGCATACTATGTGAGGCTTGCAAGGTTGACTGAAAGTAACTGTAAGAGACTGTGTGAAGGCTTGGTGCTGTACCCTAGCTTGAAGAAGGAGGATCTAGCGAAGTGCGCACAGATCTCCTGTCTTCTGCGGAGTAGGATTTGGATGTTATGTGCTTGTAAAGAGATTTCCCAAAGATAATAAAGAAGATAAGAGTTGGTGGATGTATCCCCAGGGTGGGGGTCAAACACGTACATGCTGTGTTGCTATGATTTGTGCAATGTATTGATCTATTATGTGGTTACTTGCTTAGTGCTTTAATATAGATGAATGATAGATAAATCTGTTGATGCTTTGTTCTTAATGATGTGGATGGATGTTAGATCTGACCTATATAAATATTATTAGTTCTTAAATATCTTAGATCTTGATGAATACTGTGATGCTCTGTAGTTTAGAGTTTATCTGTGTTGAGAGTAGGATTTAACTGCGCTATAACTAAGAATTGGATATTGATAAATTATAACTGCTAAGTGCTCTGTTAAGTGTTAGAATCATATATCTGTGTCCCAGCTAAGGTTGAAGACATCTGATTCCCACAACCACCCCTGCTTCTACCTTGGGTGAGACTTCTGTTGCTTTGCAGGTGTTGCCAAAAGGGCTGGTAGTTAGGGTTTTGTTGGTTCGCTGTTGTAGCGTTGAAACCTGGGTCTACCCCTGTGCCAACAAATGGTTCCATTGTCGGGACCTAAAACTGTGATTGCTGGGAACTAAGGAAGATGAAGCTTTGTGAAAAGATCCGACCTGAAACTGTGATTGCTGGGAACTGAGGAAGAAGAATCTTTGTGCAAAGATCCGACCTGAAACTATGAAAGCTCCATGCATAGATCTGTTTCCCTAGTGCACAACATTCCTGTGAATCCCTGTGCCAAGAAGAAGGGTCAGATATGAAGAAAAAAGGTAAGATATGAAAGCTTTGTGCTCTGATAAAGGTAAAATTGATTTTTTTTCTTAAAGAGGTAAGATCTGCAAGCTCTGTGCTCTAATAAAGGTAAGAATAGTGAAAAATTTAAGATCTGTAAGCTTTGTTCTCTGTAGAAGTAAGATAAGTCGAATTTTTTTTGTTTCAAGAGTATGGATATAGGTATGTTTGATAAATTTTGTCCTAGCTTGAAAAGTAGGGCATAACTAGAAGAAAAGAGGTTTGATATGAGTAGATCTGATAGAAATAATGAGAGATATGTTATACCTATGCATAGAGAGAATGTTTGGACTAACAAATGGATGCAGGATCCTAGAAAGAATTTGTTACAGATTAGCTAATATGATCCTAGCAGGAAGTATAGGAAAGGCTGGGGATCATTTAAAAGAAAATGAGGAGTAACCCTTTGTTACAATTGTAGAAGACCGAGACATCTGGCTAAGGAATGCCCTGGTAGAAGATCTAGTTGTCTTTGTTGTAAAGATATGGATCATGAGGTATTGGATTTCCTTAGAATGGTTGCTAAGCTTGAAAGAATGAATATGAGACAAGAAAACCCTAAGGTAGATCAAGAAACTAAGATTATGGAAGAACCCCAGAAAGAATCAGAGAAAGTATTGCTACAAATGAAAGAAACCCTGAATGACCACCGACATGTCAACTTATTAGAGATATTCAAAGAAAAATAATGCATAAAACAAGAATAGGAGACTTCAACATTGAGTGTGTTCTGGATGAAGAAACACAAGTAAATATTATGACAAAAAGAACTTGGGAAACTTTAGGAAAGCTTGCTATGATTCCTTCATTGGGAGGAATAGGACTATTCAAAGGAAAGATGATAGACCTATGTGGAAAGATCACCCAGATTTCTATGAGTACCAATGGAACTTCTAAAGAGGAAGAATTTGAAGTTGTTAAATTTATTGAGAACAACGCTCCATTTGCTATGTTACTAGGAAAACCTTGGATTGAAAGAGATCATGCCAGAAGGAAAGAAGAAGAAGTCTTAGAGAAGAAGAAGCAAGAGTTGAAAGATTTCATGACTAGGAAGATCACACACTTGATTGAAGAACAGGAGAACCGAGCGAAGCTATTTAAAACCAGAGACTTGAATGTTGAAGTGGGAAGAACATAAGAAGACTCGCAAAATACTAAAGTACCTACCCCAGATGAAGAAGAAGTATTACCCTTGAATCTTAGGAAAGAACCTCAACAATGCGAAGTTACTATGCCAAAAGGATATAAGAATCATAATGGAAAGAGGAATACCGAGACGAAGCTCACTGGGAAAAGGCTAGAAATATAAGTAAGAAGAGAGCTAATATCGAAAAGTTACAGAAGATTCCAGAGGGAACTTTGCAAAAGGAAAATTTGAAAAATTGGAACTTCACCGGGATATCAGAACAATGTCACATGGCACTTCGCCATGGCAAAGCAATATAGCCATTGGGAACAATATAACCATTAGACCGATGCCTCAAACGGATAGAAAGGCATTTATGGTCAGAAAGTTCACCAGCAGACCGTTGGGACCGCACCATAACAGACAAAACTGAGTTAATGAAGGCTTATCAACTATTGCAAGAGATCTATTGCCAAGTTATCTATTTATTCTGTCAAACCATGCACTGAGAACACTTTTTCCAACCATGATTATTTGATCCCGCAAAATATTTGATTTTGCACAATGATCATCGCGCTATTGCCATCTATCTCGTTGCATTGACTAGTTACTCTTCTAACCCGATGTATTCAACCACGAGCATGTATGTCCGAAGAACTTAGTGCAGTCGAAGAGTCTGTGAAGGAAGTACTCATCGAACTCATGAATGAAATATTCATGTCTGAAAGAATGATGTCTATGGGTGTACAAACATCATCAACAAGAGGAGTGAAAGCCTCTCCGTCGACTGCTCGCGGAGCCAAACCATCCCAACCATCAGTGGAAAAAAGAACCAAACACATAGATGACCTAGCTAATGCGAAGATGATCCTGACCATATTTCCTGACTACATCCCACCTCTGGCCAACGCGGTGAGTCATGATAGCATGCCAAGAGATTTTGAGTACACCATGGTTACCACATACCTCCTGAATGGGATACGTGCAGTTCGAGCACAGCAGGACAAGATCATAGCATTGAAGTTCAATGACTTCAACCTTGGAGATCACAAGAACTATAGTATGCTTTCTGTGTATAAATACCTGACCAGGACGAAGGGGAAGAACTCAAAGATAATCCCCCAGCCGTGGACGATGAACCTCAGACATTCCACCTTGTTAAACGTAATGAAAATCCCACACTTTGGAAGGCACCAAGAAGACAACGCCTATGTCAAGATGCTACTTTCATGTTACCATGGTGGCTACTTATGGCTAGACCTCTATATCATAGTCGATCTGATGCTAATCCATAGGATCAACGGATTGAGTATGAAAGGACCTAACCCGCAGGATTTTTATCCAAGAAAAGCCATAGATCATGCACTAGCACAAAAGATCAAGGATACATACGACGATGTGGAAAAGGGGACGTGAGGCTACAAGGTAGCCTCCATTTAGAATGGTGTAGTGCGCCTAGCATGCCAGTTAATAGCTGGAAAAATAGTAAGGAAGAACAGACCCACACAGGTCACAGGCTTTGCTGTTGACCTCGTAGGGAATTGTGTGGAAGGCCTACAAATGAACTAGGCGAAGTACCTAGTTAATCAGCTGGAACTAGACTGCCGCGAAGCACATGATCAGGGCTACGAGTTTCACTTTAGCTGGCTCCTGATCCTCATCACGTTTTTTGCCTAGGAGATGCCGGAAGGTGAAACCTTACTGGATATCGATCCATTCAAGTCGCTTGCTATGAAGTTCACCACACTATGGTACTCAAGCAATATGAACAAACAGTCGCAGTCGAACGATGTTTTCCACACATACTAGCTTCAGCTGAAGAGAGCCATTGAAGCTGAACCTCACATGAATTTGAACACCCTACAGAGGTTTCGACCCCTGATGCAGTTTCATGTAGATCGACATTTCATCTAAATTACAATGCGAGCCAATGAACATAAGGAGCAACTTCAGTTGTACTACAAAATCATGGAAGAGGACCTTGAGGAGATAACTAAGGATTGGTTCGTAGACCTCCTTATCCCCGCTGACCCTGCAGATATGTCTGACCTTGAACTGGATAGCCCAGAGGCCACTCACAACGAACATAACACACCTGAAACCACCAGAAGGAAGAAGACTGAGGAGGTCCAGGACTTAAGAAACAACTCAAGAAAGACTTCTTCAGTATCACCTGACCGAAGGGGTGATGATGAAGTAGAAGAGATAAATGGAAAAGATACTGAATAGAAGAAAGACGAAGTAACACCGCCCAAAGCAAGTTTGATCCCCTGAAGAAGAGGAAGGTTTCTCCCCATAAACCCTCTTCTCAGAAGAAATCCAGAGCCATCGTGACCAAGATGAAGACTGTACTCACTACCGATGATTTTGAATTCATCATAGCATCTCTAAACAACGCTTCACTGGAAATCGTGGAGAAACAAGAAGCCAAGTAGGAGGAAATTTATGATAGAATTGAAGCCGAACTTTGAGGGTACAATAGGCCCTTCAGTCTAGTTGCGCAGTCTCCATTGTGCCCCTGCCATCGAGAGAACCAGAGTTGGGAGATGAGCCAACCCAACTCTACCGACTAGCTGATGCGGTAGAAGCTCGCCTTCTTCGCGCACAAGAAGAAATAGAAGAAGCCACACAGGCCTTGAAGCAAGTGCAAGGAGTAATCGTAGAAAAACACAAAGTTGCAGAATAGGAGAAGGTTTCTCTCTAGGCAAATTTTGAAGAAGAGAAAGCACAGATGCAACAGTAAAAAGAACAGTTGCTTGTAGAGCAACTCAAAGTGAAAGAAGCAGTCAATAGAGCACTCCACTCCGTGACAGGATTAGAACCAATGGTAGACGACCGAGTCATGCATCAAGTAGAGAGACTCCTAGAAGATATCCAACAACTACAACAAAGAATAGTATACTTAGAGCTCCACACAGTGCTCGACACCCCATAGGATGTAAGAGATCAAAGAGAAACAACTGCCTGGAGCGCAGTTGAAAGAATAAAAGTCCTTGCCATGGAATGCAAGAAACTGAGTGATCACAGTGCCCAAACATATGAGCAAATCACTGAGAATCCAAAATTGAAGGCACTGTATTCACATCTCTAGGAAGCGAAGCAACAAGTAGAGACAATACAGGTGTAGTTGAATCCCCTGTCAACTGTGGAAAAAATGAAGCGATCCCAGGAGAAGCACACCACCCAATAGCAGGTCCACACCATTTAGAGGAGAGTTATGGAAGTAACTCAGAGGCTCAAACCTGTATAGGATGAGGCTTTCCAATTGTTCGCAGATATTGAAGGCCGAGGAGAAGAACTGGAGCAAATCATCACTGCAGCTGAACAACGCCTAGAGGGACCTGTCAACGAAGCAGTCATCCAAGAGTTCGTTGAACAGGAGACTGTGGCACAACAACAAGTCGAAGCATCTTGAGCCAAGATTGAGTCTTTTGAAGCAGAACTAACCAGATCAGAGTGAATCGAGATGAGTCACAGGTGAGTGTTGGGGGCCTATTGGCCCTTGACCAAGTTTTGTGGATTCTTGGTCATGTCTGACCTATTTTTGGGACTTCGACATGCTGTCGAAGGTGGAGCGCAAGACAAAGTGGATATTGCGGGATCTAGGCCCCTTTTAGGGCCCTTTTTTGGATTTAGGATTATGTAATGGGTATGGGAATGTCGGCCCATGGGTTTACCCATGCTTAGGCCTATGTTGTAATGTATAAATAGGTAGCTAGGCGATGTAAGAAGAGGCCAATGTGCTAAGTGCTAGACTTCGATCTATGTGATCAAAATTTGTAAGTGGTTTGTGCATAATGTGTGAGGCTTGTAAGGTTGAGTGAAAGTAACTGTAAGAGACCATGTGAAGGCTTGGTGCTGTACCCTAGATTGAAGAAGGAGGATTTGGGGGAGTGTGCACAGATCTCCTATCTTCTGCGGAGTAGGATTTGGATGTTATGTTCCTATAAAGAGCTTTCCCAAAGATAATAAAGAAGAGAAGAGTTGGTGGACGTATCCCCAGGGTGGGGGTGAACCACATACATGTTTTGTTGCTATGCTTTGTGCAATGTATTGATCTGTTATGTGGTTACTTTCTTAGTTCTTTAATATAGATGAATGATAGATAGCTCTGTTGATGCTTTGTGCTTAATGATGTGGATGGATGTTAGATATGACCTATATAAATGTGCTTAGTGCTTAAATATCTTAGATCTAGATGAATACTGTGATGCTCTGTAGTTTAGAGTTTATTTGCACTGAGAGTAGGATTTAAATGTGTTGTAACTAAGAACTGGATATTGATGAATGATAACTACTAAGTGCTCTGTTAAGTGTTAGAATCACAGATCTGTGTCCCAACTAAGGTTGCAAACATCTGAGTCCTCCAACCACCCCTGACTCTACCTTGAGTGAGACTTCATCTGCTTTGCAGGTGTTTCCAAAAGGGTCGGTAGTTAGGGTTTTGTTGGTGCGCTGTTGTAGCGTTGAACCCTGGGTCTGCCCCTGTGCCAATAGAGGGAAACAAGCTGTTTGTAGAGGCATTCCATTGGGCATGGAGTCATAACATCCTACAAATCAAAGGTAATCAAACTATATACCAGACAAAAAGGCTATATAATGATGAGTAGAAGCATAGAGCATATGAAAAAAGGAAGAACATCCATTGTACAAAGATCCTTTCTGCAAATAGATTAAAGATTGCTTAACAATAAACAATGATTTAATGGGCAAGCTACAACATATCCTCTGTCATTCATGAATCCATCAATCAATGGTAGCTATGATCCTCAAAACCTGCAATATATTCAAGAAAGAGGATGACAAGAGAAATGGAAAATGAAGAATACAATCTGATAAAAAAATCTCATGAATCTTTAATGGAAAAAATGTTGATTACAAATAGGCCTTCAGGCTTACAAATGAGCAACTAAACTTCTCCTCCAGCTCTCTCCTCTCTTGGATCATGAATCCAACCTATTCCTTAACAAAACAACCCATATATATAGTGTATCATCCTTCCTACTCTAAAGAGGTCGAATCCTAAGTGGTTTCATTGGATTCCCTTTTCTCTAGGAGCTGTTACAACAAGGTGAAACAAAAAATCCACCTAGCTCCCATTTTTTTGGATCTTGTCTATTGTGATTAATTCCTTTTCAAACATGTCATTTTGCTTGATTTCGTTATAGAAAACATGCCCCTCATGTCCAAATACCTCCTAGGAAACCATTTTAACCCCCTCAGATAGGTGGCAACCCTCCTACAACTCAAATTTATCAAACTGTTAGAGTTTGCAACACCTTTGTCACCATGCGCCGCGAACTTTCCTGTAGTTGATAATTTCAACTTTTCTCCCAAAAAATGAACCGAGTAGGATGATTTTTGGTCATCCAGTCCATGATATTATGATTCATCTCCACAAAAAATTTCAGAAGAACCCAGATTGACATTTAAAATTTATGATGAAAAAATGACCCTACTATGTACTAATTTGCTGCAAACTGTCCCAAAATACCAGTTTAGAGCGCCTTTGACAACACACACTGCGAAATTTCTTATAGGTGCATGTTTGCCTCCAAAATGATTCCAACCTTTTAAAAAAATCCATAATAAGTTGGGAAAACCTTCCAGAGCCTGCTACAAACCTCTTGAAACATGAAGTAACCTTGGAGAAATCATATGAATATGCTAAATTTAACTCAAGACCCAAAATCATCACTTAAGTTGTAATTGTATGAAAAACAACAGTTGGAGGATGAACATGATTCAAGTAGGAGGTGAGAAAATAAGAACAAAAATCCAACTTGTATGAGGCTGCATACATGCAGAATTGAAACAACTCTGTGTAAAACAAAGGGTTTGTAGCGCCAGTGGTTAAGTTTGCAACGCGAATTGAACTAGGTTTTTATAAAAAGCTTGCAAGATTTTCCATGTTTGAGGAGAAAAATATGAGTTGAAAGGTTAAAACCTCGGACCTAGATGAATCTCAACTGAAAAGGGTTTGATCTATCAAGAAACAAAGGGTTCACAACACTAGTTTGTCATGCACAGTCTGTAGCGCAAAGTTTTAATGGATAGTTTGCATCGTCAATTTGTAGTGCACTTAATTCAAACTGTTAGAATTGTTTCTTGAAACCAACCTGAAGAACATGATGCATTGAATGCACTGAAAACAATGATATATCCCTTGACACGATTCTAAGGTATAATGATGAGAGATTAGTGCATAAGGTACTTCTTGATACACTGTGAACTTTTAGGTGAGTTTGCAACAAGTAGATTGGACACTTGAATTGACCCTCAAATGATTGAAAATGACATAAGGAACCTTTTGTACATCCCTTTGAGAAAATACACCTGATAATGAGAAGTTTAAGACCAAGTGTGTGACCAATGCTGAACCCTATTTGTTTCATGATGATGAACACTATCATGACACCAAGACTCCTGCATGGAATACGGATAGAATTTTTGACTCCTGAACATTTCATGTGCTAACATTGGCTCTAGAGGGGATGACATGCTCCTCGTGAGATACCAAGAACATTATAGTTCCAGTTCCTTATCCATTGGGATACAAAGTCTTATTGTTGATCTAATGCAAACCAAGAAACTAAAAGAAACAAAAATGCTCCTATGATGAGCTTATTCCCCTACTTCTAACATGATCTTTGAGATGCTTGATCAGGTGAAATAAAAAATCCAGTGAATCCAAGCAAGGAACTTGTCTACTAATTGAATTCCTTACATAACCTTGCTTAATGTCAATTCAAATTGAATATTAAATCCAATCTGAAAACTCATCCTCTTTGAAGAACCAATTCCACTGACTGGTTCTAGGTAATTCATAAAGGTCTCTTTCTCTGATGTTTCCAACATAAATGAAAAATGATATTGAAGAATATCTGTGAATACCACTTCTTGATCGATAAAAAGGGAAGGGAAATATGTGCCTATAGTTCCTTCCTATTCAAAAGTATATAGTAACATACAAGCTTCTTTCTTCACTGTATCCTTTTCTTCAAATGCTAAATTTTCTTGTTTTAAGTTTTCAAATACAAGATCATTCTCAGAAAAAATGGGAACAGTCTGATTATTTTCATTATCATGCATTTCAACCTCCATAAAATTCTCCATATAGAGAACCATAGGATCACCAAGAACATGGAAAGGTTGTTGTTGAATTATAATTTTATCCTTATGTTCCAAAAAACTTGTGTGATTTTGCAGCTCAACTCTTTTTGCTCTATAAGCAACTTCAATTTTTTCTTTCAAAATATTAAATGGAGAAAAGCACAAGGATAATGACTTACCTCCAACTAAGTCACAATTTTCCCTATGATAGAGGTCATAAATTTCATAAATGGGCTGAATAATTTCATAAGACTGTTGAAAAGAATCCTTTTCTAGATGAAAGGATATTTCTGATGTTTTTTGGAAATCAGCATGATCATAGTTATTGTACTCCTTATATGCAGGTAAACAAAAGGCTTCTTGAAGATCATAAATAACAAAATTAGAGACACCATATTTATCCACAACAGGTTTCTCTGCCAAATCCTCATCATGGAATCCTTCTTGTTCATGTTCACTTTAAGTTGTGTCTACATTCCACTCCTCATCCTTAAGTTGATCTGAAAATTTTCCACATGCTTTGAGATTATCCTCATCCTCTTGAGCATCAATGAAAATTTGCTGCAAGGTGAAAAACCTCCTTTCTAAGAGAAGAAGAGACAAATCTGGATGAAGAGCTATTACATAACACAATCTAGCAGTAGCTTCAGGAGCTCGGATATCTAAAGGCATGTTGCAATAAAAACTATAAAATCTATTGTTGAAAGTAGCAAGAGCTTCATCCTCCTCTCTTTTCAAATCATAAAACTCAACAAAGTACTGATCAAGAGATTTTTTCTCTCCCTAGTGCTTTGATAATGCACCAAATAACTCATCCCATGAACCAATGGAACCAACCTCTAGATTTTTAAACCACAAAGCAACATCTCCAACCAAATATTTGGAAAATAACCTCATAAAAACATCCTCATGCACAATTTCCAAATTGTCAATGACATTCTAAAAAGATCCCAAATTCTTCTCAGCTATAATATGATCTTCTAAGAAAAAAAGAGGCAGATACTCTAAAAACTTGGGAGGGTAAGGATGAAGAGTAGATGGTATTTTTAAGGGTTTAAACATTTTTTCTCTTTTTCTGGACTGAACCTCACTAGGCTAAAAGTGAGGTTCAATGGATTGATTGCAAATTCCAGTAGTGGTGGTAGAAGATGGTCCTATGATCAGAGAAGGTGGTGAATCAATTGTATCATTCACATGGTTACAAGTATGATCATGTTTAGGAAGGATTTGAATACAAAAATGGTTCTCATATGTTTCAGATGAAGGAATAGGTTCAACATCAACTATGTAAGAAGAATGCAGACCTTCTTATTTCAAAGAGGGATATACAGTAGTAGGATTATGGTCATCAGAGTAAAAAAAACAAAGGATGATTATCCTCATATATGAAGGAAAGAAAAAGAAAGAACTGATAAAAAAGAATATGAGCTCTTGAAGAAAACTTATACCTTGATACTTGGACTTCTTGTGTCTTCCTTCCATTTTCTGTTTGAGCTCATTCCTCAGTGGAGTCCTCTAACTTGATTTGAATCACCAACAATTTCTTCAAATGCATGGAGTCACCATGGTGAAAAATTGCAGTCTATTATGTCACCAATCATTGCTCACCATCAAGAACTGGTAGTAATATTTGTCGTACATCCCAAGGAAGATCTTCTTTTTTGTCCCGGGCAACGATGAAAAAAATATTAGCACCAAGAGATTTTCTTAGACTGCTTTAAGAACAAGGCAAGTACCCATCATAATATAAATGATTTAAAACAAGTTTATACTTGAGTGAATCAACAAGACTACGTGTTGTGTCCCTTTCATCACTTGAATGAGAAAAAGTGGGGCACTTGCAAGTCTAGTTGGGTTTGCTAGACATGACAGGGGTTAGTGTATGAATTAGACAATTCAATAACATGAAATAAACAAACAACTAAGCTAAGAACAACTAAGAAAATAACTAAAGAAAGAAAACTAAAATGCATGAGGAAATTAGAACCAAAATCAATCAAACAAATGACCAATAATCATGCCACCAATGGAGAAGTATATTAGTGGGAAAAAAACATAGAGAAAGGGGGACTTATGGATCCCCTCTTCCTCCTTGAGAGGGCTCTTGAGTCCCCTATGTGAGAGATATTTTTACAATGATAAAATAGAAAGAAAATGGTGAAGAAATCCAATCTTATTCCCTCAAGACGTGAGGTGAATAGCTTATTGAGATGATGCTAGTATGCTCCAAGAAGAAAAGAGGTTCCTTGTAAGAGAATAAAGGCAGCATAACAATACAACGAGATTCTTAAATTCTTAGTGTATCCATTAAATCCTTTTATAGCTTTCCTTTGAGGTAATATCCAACTGGTCTTTAGTGTGAACAAGGGGCCCTTTAGGGCACCCTTAGGTATTTGACCACCCCCCCACTCGGATTTAGCTCGGATTTGAAGGTCAAATCAAGTTGGGAGCTGGTCCAAAAGTGGGTGGGGGGCCAACAAGAACCATAAATGCACCATTCATAGGTGTGCGTGGATTTTCTCGTACACAGTCATGCATATGATGCATTGTGTGCTCTATGGGCTTCTTTGACCTATGCACTGTGCACACACTTCCTTTAGTGTTTTAGCGCATGCCACTTTTTTGACAATTTGTATAGTTTTTGCCTCTTGGAAATGATTTCTTGGTGTTGTAGGTGAACTAATAGGTGTTTGGATATGCTGTATTCCTGTAACCATTTTCATGCGATGTTGCGGAAAAAATTTCAGTGATAACAGATGCCCCCTGATGTGTGAGGTTAGGAGCATACGTATAGCCAAAATACATCAATGTTTCTTTTACTGAGAGTACCATTGTAAGAAGGAGTGCTGAGAGGAACTACAAGAGAGACCCATGGGAGGGAGAGCAAAAATTGTGGGACCCAAACTGTTCTCTAGGGAGAGAAATAAAAGTTGTATACAAACGAGGTGGGCATGCTCCATGCTCGTGTCATGCAACTCAAAAATGTATGACAGTAACTGAAGTTGTATGCTAATGTAGATAACTGCAGTGCCCTCCGGGGTGGTTTGATAATGGAAAATGACAATTCTGATGGTGAACATACTCTGAAAAGAGGAAATGACACTTGTAAGAAGTTTCGATGACTCATAGGCATTGATGGCTTAGAAAATTCAGAGGTCTTTGGCTAGTAAAAAACAACTGCAATAGTCGCATAGTAAGACCCACCATAACATGAGAGTGTGTTGAAGTCGAATGTTAAGGGGGTCAATGATAACAGAGAGCAATGATGGTTCTCTCTGTGTCATCCGAGACTCCTCAATGTAAAGGTAATGAGAGTCAAGATACTACCATACTTCTGTAAACTATGTTGATGTCGACAGAAAGAGAGACGCGACTCCAAGAAGTAAAATGGTTTCATGAAATCCACTGGATACGATCATGAAATGATAAGGAACATGGATGAAGTTGAGATGCGGTGAGACTAAATATTGCCCTTGGTTGGGGTATATGTGAAGGATGAGTGGAAACAACCATAAAACTTGGATCTAGTGTCAGGGGGGCGACTAGATGTGGGTTAAATTGTGCCAGAGGCGTGCCAAAGTGGACAAACTCAGATATCAGGGGTACATGGACTATGGGAAACTCAGGGTTTATGGACGATGTCAACAAGAGTAGAAGATAAGGAATTCCTGTTGGCACAAGGGCAGACCCAGGGTTCAACGCTTAAACAACACACCAACAAAACCCTAACTACCGACCCTTTCGACAACACTTGCGAAGTAGATGAAGTCTCACCCGAGGTAGAGGCAGGGGGGTTACATGACTCAAGTGTCTGTAACTAAGCTGAGACACAGATCTGTGATTATAACACCTCACAGAGTACTTAGGGACAACACATATTAATTCATTAGATTTATTCACATCACATATCAAACCCTAAGTACAAATCGACATAGTAACAATGATAACATACACTTTTCACTTAGATCTAACACATTCAACATAGGCAAAGCACTAAGCATTCATAGATCTATTTATCATTCATTATAATCAATTCACTAAGAATATCTACATCATAAATATCATAACACAAAGAAAACCATCAACACATGATATACGTGGTTCACCCCAGTGTGGGGCTACATCCACCAATGACTTCTTCTTCTTCTATTAGTCTTCAATCTCTTACATTCCCAGGTGATTTCCCAAGTGCTTTCTGGAATAATATTCACGTGTGTTTCTTCATCCAATGCATAGTTTATGTCGAAGTCTTCTATTCTTGTAACTATGCGCTGTTTTTCTTTCAGGATCTCTGGTAAACTGATGTCTCTGTGATCATCCATTACTTCTTTTAACTGTACTAACATATTCTCTGACTCTTTCTCTTTATGATTCTCCAACATGCTCTTAGCCTCTTGACTTTATTTAGAGTTTTCTTGTCTCATGTTCATATTTTCAACTTTAGCAATCATCCTTGGGCAATCCTCTACCTCATGACCAATAGATTTACAACAAAGATAAATAGGACTTGTAACAGGGCATTAATTAGCAAGATGTCCCAATATTCTTCAATTATAACATAGTGTCAATCCTCTCTTTCTTTTAAATGATCCCCAAACTTTCCTGTACTGCACACTGGGATCACAGTGCCGGACCTGCAATCTACAAAAAATCTTTCTAGGTTCTTGCATCCACTTATTAGTCCAAAAATTATTTCTATGCATATGAATAACATATATTTCTCTATTTATATAAAATTTATTCATATCAAATCTTTCTTCTAGTTGTACCCTAGTTTTCAGACTAGGACAAAGTTTATCAAACATACCTAGATTCATGCTTTCGAAACAAAAAATTCCACTTATCTTACCCTTACCAGAGCACAAAGCTTTAAGATCTTACCTCTTTTCTCCAGATCAAGTTTCTTTCTTAGAACAGAGCTTCGCAAGTCAAGTAGAATACTGCATACTACAACAATAGATCTACGCACAAAACTTTCTCTTTTCTTTAGTTCCCAACAATCACCGTTTCAATCCCAACAACATAACCATTTGTTGGCATAGGGGAAAACCCAGGGTTCAACACTTAAACAACGCACCAAAAAAATACTAACTACCGACCCTTCTGGAAACACCTACGAAGTAGATATAGTCTCACCTAAGGTAGAGGCAGGGGGGGTTATAGGACTCAAGTGCTTGTAACCAAGATGGGACACAAATTTGTGATTAAAATACTTAGAAGAGCACTTAGAAAACAATATGCATTAGTTCATGAGTCTCGTTCACATCGCAAACTAAACCCTTACTACAGAACAACGCAAAAAAAATAAAGATCAAGCACTTTCAACCACTTAGCACATAGCATTAGCTCAGATCTAGCATAGATTTATCTTTAATACCATTAAGCACTAAGAAACAACATCAGATGCATTCATCATACATTATAACAACAACACTAAGCAGATGAACAACACAATTCACATCGCACAAAGCACATCAAGACACAGGATATACGTGGTTCACCCCAGTGCGAGGCTACATCTACCAAGTTCTAGTTCTTCTTTAATAGTCTTCAATATTCTTACATTCAATCGATCTTGCGCACAAATCCACAGAGCCAAACTTTGCAAAGGACAATATATCTGCGCGTTGTGTACCAGATCCTCCTTCCCAAAATTAGGTCAAGGCACAGAGCCAACTCTTTATTAGCATAGAGATTTACTGGCATATTATGCACATAACCAATCATGTTTCTTACATCGCTTAGCTACTTTTTTATACATTTACAAACATGCCTAATCATGGGTAAAGCCATGGGATGACATCCCATAACCCATTACATAAAACCTAGTAAACCCTTTGCTAGGTCCACAAGCCCACAAAACAAGTGAGATCTCACGATCTCAACTTCGCCTGGGTGCTCCATCTTCGACCATCTTGTCAAAGTCCCAAAAGTGGTCAATCACGACCAATGTTTCCTCAAAACTTGGTCGAGGTCAAACAATGCCCCAACCAAGGGCGACATGGGCTTCTTTTCCATAAAATAATGTTGCCAAGGGTGACAACAAAAGCTATGTAAATGATGGAAACAAAGGCTTTTTACAATTTACCAAATGAATAAAGAATAATTTGCGATGAGTGTACAAATACATAAATGGGTGCCCCAGTGCAAGATGGCTTGGCCTGTGAGGGCACAAGTGTTGTGGAGAATTGGTGGAGGGTGGGGGCCCCATGGGTGGGTTTATGTATGAGGTAAATGAATGGATGGAAATTTTTAAATGGGCAAACTGATTGTGGATGAAATGGAGGGTTAATGATACTCCAGAGGTGCAGTTAAAATAGAATTGTGATGAGATAATCTCGGAGTCCATTGGGAAATCTAGAAAAATGGGGAGAATGAGTATGTGGATGATTCTCAGAAAATGCATAAGACTATGAGGACTCCCATCCATAGGGGGTGAAAGTAGCATGAGCGTCGAAGTGCCAAGGGGGACTATGAATGGGACAACACATGTGGGGGAGAATGCTGTCGGGTGACAGTACCAAATTGCAATGGAGGTGATGGTACTGGAGAGCCAGATGTGAGGATCCTAAAGGCGAATGTCGGAGGGTGTGAATGGGATATGCAAGTGGTATTCAGAGGGAATGGTTACATGCCAGTGTCAATCATATACCTGAAGGGGCTGTGATGAATTGTGATGAACAAGTACCAGCACACATTAAAACTGAATACTCTACATGAACAATATTTGAAGATAAAGAACATATAACAATTATTTGATAATTTTGAACATGAGCATGGTACCTGGACGTGATGTGGGAAAAATGCGCCCCCAGGGCCTAGTATGGATGGTGACCCAGGGAATGTGACTGTGTAGGTGGGGATATCTTGATCCCATGGCTGAAGACAGATCGAAAAACATAGACTTTGGGCTCCTGTAACTGAGCGTGGAAGTTTGGAAAAAGGGATGATATATAACTTTGGGGCCCACAATGCCACCTCATTTGTACCTGCTTCCATAGTGATTTTATGAGAGGTTTTTCGAGGAGATTTGCAGATTACGGGAGTTCGGGCTGATCGATCTAGGATTTGCGAGAGCTAGGTTAGTGGTCTCATCCTCCTGCATAGTATATAGGTGCTATTTTTTGGGCAGGGATGTACAAATGACCGTATTAGGGGTTTTTGTAGGGGTGGGCCTACTATAGTGGGAAAACCCTCTATGGACTACACCAGGGTTCTAAAGTGCAGGCAGAGATAATTGTCTAAAGTCTCCTACTTTGAACAACTATCCCGTCATTACCTCACAATCATACATAAAATACAAAGTATAGGGATCCTATAGGCATACCTTAAACTCTGCATCCGGTGTCAATCCCTTTGCGCTTAGTTGTTTCTTGACTACATATCTCCTTCCAAGGCCAACCTGCATTCACCAAAAGACAAACAAGAAACTACAAGCATGCATTCTATATAAGGATTAGTGGGTTAGACATCATAACAAAAAAATGTAAACAAATAATAAAGATCTAAGACATCATTTGGCGGGACGAAAAAAGTATTTATTTGTATTAATCTCACAAAAGTCATTTACAATATGAGATCGACAACTGCTCCTCGAAATCGGTCCTGGGATCCTCTTCACCATGCACCAACTGGTTCCACCTCTTCTTCTCCTCTTCAATTCTCTCTAGGGAAATGGCAAAGGCTTGCAATGGAGGAATTTTTTTTTTTGGCTCAAACTCTCAATGTGGTTGCAAATATTGGGGCAAAGGGGGAAATACTAAAATGGGCAGAGTTTCTATGTTCTCGTGATTTCTTTTGTAATGGGCCCCCAACACCTTCTTTTATAGGCCAAAAGAGATAGTAATGGTTGGGGTGACTGGCTATAGGTGGTCAAATGGTTAGGTAACGGCTTGAAAACCCGTGTCCCTTTGCAATTTTCATTTTTCGTGATTTTTTTTGAGTGTGCGTGGGCTGTAGTGGTGCAACAAGCATGTGTACACAGGAAGTAGTGGTGTAGGGCACATACAACTTCAAAAAAATGGTTTTTTAGAAGATCTATTCAGTGATGGCTTGGAAAATATAGCAAGTAAGATGACCTAATGCCAGGTATGCATGTCTGGTGCAATTTAGGGTTATAACAGATGCCCCCTAATGTGTGAGGTCAAAAAAGAATATGATGGCCGAAATAGATTACAAATATTCACCAATGTACGAAGCGAGTGAGCCCAGAGACCAAAGTTCAGGAGGTGCCATCTGAAAAATAACAATTTGTCTCATCGAGGCGGGCATACCCATGCTCGGGATGAAATAAAATCATGGATTCCAATCAAATGAATTGTAGATCCATGTCATATAACTATATAAAGTGTAGCTGTGAGTAGTACACAATGGATCTACATCTCAAAATCAAAATATATACATGTATAGTATCCATCTTCAATAAGCCAATGACGCCTGATGGCTGGGGATGAGGTCTTCAGAGCTTGAGAAACAACTTCAAAATCTTCAAAACTTGGGTAGAAGTGTAATATCAGTGTACGACTTCACTACCCATAGGTCTTCGACCGCTCATCGGGAACAAACAAGAGGATCTTGATGATCAGGCAGAGAAGTTCATTGATTTTGAACAAGGAATTGATTGGTCTTTCGGGGTGGTCGGGCATGAGGACAAGAGACAAACTGCAGAAGGGCCGATTTAAGTTTAGTAAAACTTCCCTTAGATGAAAGCATGACAAAAGATGAGATTCAGGAAACATGGCATTGACATAAGTTCGCGATGCAGGAGGCAATGTGAACTCTCCATATGTTTGTAAGGATAACCAAATGGAGGAGGACACAACTCTATGTAGCGAGAACAACTTCCTAAGGTCATATTGAATCCTAGAGCTTGACAAACAAACATAAGGATGTGATTTGTCCAAGGGAGACTCATTGTGTTGTCAACAAAAAGAAAATACTTTTCCCTTCCTCTTTTTGGGGTATATTTGATTTTTTTTTTGTCTTTTTCAATAATTTGGGAAATCTTGAAAAGGAATAAAAAAATGCTACGTTACAAAGGAGGAAAGAGTTCCACAGACTATTATAGGATAAATCCGTAGGTGCAGACACTAACCGATCTCCCTAGATCCACCTGGATCTAGAACAAAACATGACAGAATACTACACTTTCCCTAGATCTAGCCTATTGAATGAACTAAGAGATAAGGGTTATGGAAATAACTTATGAACGCTTTCCTTAGATCTCTATTGTTCCAAGCTTCGCTCCAATGCTCTCGTCCCATCCAGATCACAACAAAACGAACCAATCGAAGTAAAGGTAGATTAACTTATTCAATGACTAGTCTATACATATGATCAAGGAATTATGTAATAAAATGACATCATCTTTATGGGAAAGGGACATATTACTGTATTAAATTAATTGAAAGTGAAACTTACAACCTGAGCCTTGATGTCATAGGTCTCCTTTCGATGGATTCTAGCTCTGACACACACACTTGCTCATGCATGAAGAAAATCAACTACTTGTGATGACCTTGCTGTTGTCTCTTGCTGCTGTAGCATCAGTCCTCCATACAATCTTGCACTGATTCTCTAATCAATCTCTTGATAACTTGCTGCTTGCTCAACTTAACCCTTTCCATGAGAAATCTCCTCAATATATAGGAATAGATAGATTAGTTACTTGGATAGGGAATGATCCCAAGATATCTGGAATTCCAGTACTTGAATAACCATTCGAAAGCCAACTCACCCTTCTAGAAGATTCCCTTCTAGAAGATTCGAGATATTTATCTTTTTCCCTTTTAAGAGTATGTTCCCACCCTAACCATGAACACAGTGCGAGAAGTTTGCACCCCAGCTTAAGGTAGCCTGCGGGAATAAGGCATTCTCGCAGGTGAATATATAAGTAGCCTGCGAACATGTTTCAAAATGTGAATTCTGGAAGAAGACAACTGTAACTTTTCTCAAGAAATTATTCTTGGTAAAGAGATTGATTTTCCATCATCATGATATCATCATGACATCATCACAATGACCAAATTTTTGGATAACAGAATTCCCCCCAAATTCTAAGAGCGGAACCAGTGACAGTCGATAGACTTTGTAAGTTGCATGTGTGTGTCAAGAACCAAAAGCACATCTAATCAGAAACCTGCAAACATCCAAGCATCAACAGAATATCATGTATATTAAATCCGAGGTAGGCATTCCCATACTCATATCATAGACTGATGACATCATAAACAAAGGTCATGGCCACCAATCATACACTGTGGATCCATGCCGTCAATATATAGCACAACCACCAGAATACACTGTGGATCTGCACGAAAAATTTTCAGTCAAGACGACATAGCCACGAAACATACACAGTGGATCTATGTGTCGCAAATCATGCATACTCCATCGCAACCTGGATCACAAAGATAATATCCAGGGTCTTCAATCTCGTTGCCCAAAGTACAAATCTGACCATGTGATTACATGTGTCGAAGTCGAACATGGTAGAAACCACTTGATTACCGGTCATTGATGTATACCGTTAACAAGTGCGAGGGAAATCACCATTAATGCCAATGACTCCCAAGATACTATAGTACAATCCGTCGACTGTGAATAAATGAGTTGATGTCGAAAACTCAACGGAATCTTTCGATCAGGGGTCAATGAGGTAAACCCACTGTCGAAAGCGAGGAAACTTGCCATTGAGGCATGCAAGCTCCAAGGTACTAAATAATTTCTAAGTCTTAATTCCAGATAATGTGCTGAAGTCGACAGAACAAGACTCGTCAGAGGAGGGCCTTGATGTATCCCACATCAGTGACACGAAATGAGTAACAGAGTTTGAAAGTGAAACAAAGTATGTAGCAATTGGACTTTCGTGGTGATCCTGACCTTGTCCTTCCTGAAGACGCACAGTGGGGAAATATTGGTAAGAAGTACACCAACTTTTTAACTTTTTAGATGTTTTTGTATTTTCATCATATTAAATGTTTTTGGTTTTATGGTTCTATCCAAAGACTAACACCAAAATTTTGTTGATAACATAGATGTTGGGGCATATAGACCAGCTGGTAGTTCTCCTGTCCAGCGTCGAGGAGAGGCAGTAGTTCCAGTCCCCCAGTATGCCGAGGACTATCTTACAGTGGAGCAAAACTTAGAGGGTCTGATGGCCGATGTTCCAGAGATGCCTCTAGAGGAGATCCCACGACGCGATCAATGTCACACCGTGGGAGTCTCTGCCTCTATGGGTCGTTTGCTCCGTAGAGTTGCTAGGACCTTAGCGTGCTATCGTGAACATCATTAGTGATGTCACTTTTTGTAGATGTCAGGGGCTTCATTTTTTATATTTTGGTCTTCGGACACATTTTGTAAAAACAAACTTTGATTGTTATATATACATGGGATCTACCGGCTTACTTTACATTTGTGTACAATTTAATGTGTTTGATTTTATAAGTGATTTAAATGTCTATCCAATACATAATTAGCTAAAGCATCTGTCAATGTATTAAGACTTCTCGAAATGTGTTGATATTCCATGTAATCAAAATGTCGTTCCAAGAGGCGAATCCGCAAGTATACCCTTAATAAAGTAGGACTTCGAATAGAATATATATTACTGAGCTGTAGTACTACCAACTGCGAGTCAAGTCGAACAACCAAATGACGAATTCCGAGAGAGATAGCATCAACCAATAATTCAACCATGACGCTATACTCTGCAATGTTGTTGGTTGCTCATCCAAGACATATACCTCATAGAGATATGAGTTCGTTTGTCGGGGCATAGATTTCCCAAGCAATGGAAGCTAGGTTCCGGGTACTACGGCTAGCACCATCAGCGAAGCCAATATAAGGTAGCGAAAACTCCGACATCTGGCAAACAAACACAACGTCACGTAAGGGTAGAGACCAGATAACATCAAAAACAAAACTAAAGTAACACACTCACGCAGTATGATACATAAAATACAAGTACCCATGCACAAATGACTTATGCGTAGTACTTCTTTAAGTACAACCCATTCCTGGGTTCACTCAAAGGTACACCATCATAATCAACTAGTTCATATGCTCCATTTTCCAACACTTTGCTAACAATGTAAGGCCCACGCCACATTGGTTCGAATTTCCCAGCTCCTAGGACATCTTTATCTTGTTCATAAAGAAGAACAAGATCTCCTTCAGAGAAGACACGAGGTTTGACATGCTTGTCATACTG
>ML805955.1:183872-200515 GCA_009831015.1 Picea engelmannii | reverse complement strand
GAAGGGCTTCCCAGGACAATATGCTGCCAATGGAATTTTACACTCCCTAACTCAAGATGCTATTGTTTGTTTTTGAGCTTTTGGAGAGTGTGTCTCTCTTCCTACTCCAAAGCACTAGCCTAGCTAAATGTTGGTGTAAAAGATCCCTAGAAAATATTTACTAGATCAATTTTAATATTACGTAATGTTTTTACAGGTTGTTGTTTACTCAAAGGCAATGGAAATGAAACTCGTGATGTATAACTCTGACCCAAATAATGCAAGGATATGATGAAATATAATTCTTTTCATTCGATGAATCCTAGTTATGGGAGAGAGAGAACAGTTTCTGAATCAATCTCAATACTACAAAGTAAATGCAATGCTCAATTTCCTTTCATATGTCAATGCAAACAATCACATATCAATGAGCAAGTTCCATATGTCTTTTTCAAAACTTCAATACTCTTAAAAATTTGATTTTCAATGTTCTCGCAAAAAAAACAAAAACAAAACTTGAAAGAAAACATGAAGTTCACTTTCCAAGCATAACTCTGAATAATGAGAAAAGAAAACCAAATTATAAAGACGCAAACAAACAACCCAATCCAATACTTTCAATGAAAGCAAAAACAAAAGCAAACCAAGGAGCTTCTCAATGTAAATGAAAAATTTGTCCTTTCGAACCAACAAGTACACGAGAAACACCAAACACTCAACTCTCAACCAATCCCTGGTTCTCAGCCAGTCAGATACACTCAACTCCAGAAGTAAGAGAGAATTAAAATGCCAACAAGAGCTAAGAAATGAAAGTCAAGTTTCAAAGGCAAGAAAACATCTAGAAAACCTAGATCAGTTCCAGCAAGCCAATTATAGCAAAATATATGTAAGTCACTGATTCAACAAGCCAAAGAGGTCCAAATCAACATATATGAACTATTGACAGAGTCAAAATTTAAATTCAAAAATTTCAAAAAAACTGTTTGCAAGCCAGTGTGGAACACAGTGCGAGAAACTATAGTTCTCGCAGGCCACTTTGATGCAGCATGCAAACTATCCGCACTGAAATGTATATGCAGAGTGCGAACTGTCAAGGTTCTCGCAGGCTACAAATGGCCACAGTGCGAGAATCCCTGAAACTAATGAAAATTTTGAAAAAACAAGTAAAAATCAATCTGGCTTATAGACCCAGAAGGTCTCTCAGGGTATCCTGAGGACTCAGAGACAGACAAATCAAAAGAAAAATGCAAACAGAGCAAATGGCCACAGAAAGTTCAAAAACCAAAAAGAAAAAAGGGATAGTTCCCCAGCAGAGTCACCAATTTTGTTATAGGATAAATCCGTAGGTGTGGACACTAACCGATCTCCCTAGATCCACCTGGATCTAGAACAAAACAAGACAGAATACTACACTTTCCCTAGATCTATCCTATTGAATGAACTAAGAGATAAGGGTTATGGACATACCTTATGAACGCTTTCCTTAGATATTTTTTGTTCCAAGCTTCACTCCAATGCTCTCGTCCCATCCAGGTCACAACAAAACGAACCAATCCAAGTAAAGGCAGATTAACTTATTCAATGACTAGTCTATACATATGATCAAGGAATTATGTAATAAAGTGACATCATCTTTATGGGAAAGGGACATATTGCTGTATTAAATTAATTGAAAGTGAAACTTACAACCTGATCCTTGATGTCATAGGTCTCCTTTCGATGGATTCTAGCTCTGACACACACACTTGCTCATGCATGAAGAAAATCAACTACTTGTGATGACCTTGCTGTTGTCTCTTGCTGCTGTAGCATCAGTCCTCCATACAATCTTGCACTGATTCTCTAATCAATCTCTTGCTAACTTGCTGCTTGCTCAACTTAACCCTTTCCATGAGCAATCTCCTCAATATATAGGAAGAGATAGATTAGTTACTTGTATAGGGAATGATCTCAAGATATCTGGAATTCCAGTACTTGAATAACCATTCGAAAGCCAACTCACCCTTCTAGAAGATTCCCTTCTAAAAGATTCGAGATCTTTATCTTTTTCCATTTTAAGAGTATGTTCGCACCCTAACCATGAACACAGTGCGAGAAGTTCGCACCCCAGCTTAAGGTAGCCTGCGGGAATAAGGCATTCTCGCAGGTGAATATATAAGTAGCCTGCGAACATGTTTCAAAATGTGAATTCTGGAAGAAGACAACTGTAACTTTTCTCAGGAAAGTATTCTTGGTAAAGAGCTTGATTTTCCATCATCATGATATCATCATGACATCATCACAATGACCAAATTTGTGGATAACATAGACATACTAGTTCCAAGCCCAAGGAACACACTGATGCTCAGAGAAAGGGGACATATGCAGGAAAAGGAAACTCGAGAAAAATCCTCCATGGGTCAAGGTATCAATATGCAGAGGCAAAGTGCTACAAGGCTTGCGTATAAGGCATGCTTCAGATGGTTCAGTCGAGAGAAACATGGAGCCAACATTAGGCCAAAGACACAGGAATGCAAATGATATTAATAAGACAAAATGATAACGTCCTTCGATGTAGTTTTAACGAGCCTAGAGAAAGTAAGCTCGACGTTTTTTCATTTTTAGAGAGTCTAAAAAAATGTAATAGAAGACTCCACTGGGTACCTTTTTCGAAGGTAGTCTAGTCTACTCGAAAAAAGGGTAAACTAGCACCTAACATACGTCTATTCAAAATAATTTTAACGAGTGTGATAAAGACAATATCACTCGACAATCTTTTCATATTTAAGGAGTCTGAAAAGAGCTTAAATATGGACTCCGTAAGGGATGTTCTTCTGGACCAATTTAACGAGTGTGAAGAAACAAGGTCACTTGACCATTTTTTCAATTTTAGGGAGTCTGAAAAGAGCTTAACTATGGACTCTGTGGGGGTTCCTTTTTCGTAAATTTAGTCCCTTAGGCTCGAAAAAGGGTTAAATTTATACCTGAGAATACTCTTCTATAGAACCGAGGCTCCTAGAGTATACCTTTGTTCGTACATTTGACCATCCAGACTGAAAAATGAGTAAACTACCGCCAGACAGATGTGGCTTCGAATTTTAGTTTGGTGAGCGTGAAGGGAAACAAGATCGCTCAACAATATTTTCATGTTTAGGGGGTCTGAAAAGGGATTCAAAGAAGACCCGTTGTTTTGGGAGTCCCGAGGGTGAAACAAAGAGTGATAACATATCATACATGTGAGGTTCAAACTCATAATCAGGAAAAACTAAAAAGGACTCTCGAGCCTATAATCATTAGCGACGACATGGACACCAAAAATGCAACCAGGATCTACCTAGGGCATCCATGTGAATGTAGGCTCTACCACTAAATTATGACACTTATAGAGCAATATTGAGGGTTTCGTGTCGCAATTCGGTGGGATCGATCCTATGGCAAAGCGAAAAAGACAACGAGATGCAGAAAGTGGAGGTGGAATCCCAAAAGACCTTTAAAAATGACCCAACTCTCAAAAAGTTTCCCAATACCCAAAGTAACATGTATCGTAACATCCCCCAATAAACTCAAGAACCATACTAAACGATTTTCAAGCTAGAAAAAATGACAAAAGGGTCCAAAAAATGACAAAAAGGGGCCAAAAAGTCTATAAATAGAAGCTGACAGCTCATTATCACTATTGTTAATTGAGAATTGACAAAAAAGTCAAAAACACCCCTTTGCTGAAAGAGTTGATTCTGGGAGCTTCAGTGGACGAAACAAACTTCCGCTTGGACCCAGTAAGTACATACTAGCCCCTCCTGCATTTCCATTCTTCCTTTTTGTATTTTCTTTTGTTTTTTTGGGAGGCGCTGACCTTTAAAGAGGTCGGCCCTATGTGTACATGGGTTTTCCAAGCACAACCCACTTGTGAACGTGAGAAGAAGACAATTTGCCCACGTACACACGTGACTGTCACCAAGACAACCCGTGTACACCCTCCAATAAGTGGAAAAAATAAAAAGCAAGAGTTAACTCCCCATGACTTTGTCATTTTGTAGGATGTATGTGCATTGGAGAGAGAGGGAGCATGAGGACATTGATGTTTTGGTCTCAGAAGACCCTACTGCTGTTGTTGTTTTATCACAATGTGGGTTGTTAAAATTCTTCCAGTGTCCATTTATGAGGGCACAACCTAGGTTGCTGAATGCTTTGATATATTAATGGAGTTTTGACATTGAGGCATTTATGCTTGAGGGGCAGTCGTTGAATCCAATGAATGAAGACATTTATTTCTTGACTGGTCTCTCGAGGAGAGGGGATCCAGTTAACTTGTATACTTTCCCCCCCGGGCCTCACAACATTGAGGAGTTGATTGGATTCCATTGCGAGGCTGGTACTGAGAAAGTAGGTTCTCAGGTGCCTATACACAAGATTGACAAACTATCATTGAAAGTGATAGTTCTACTCATTGGGGGGATCATTGGATCCATGACTTTACATTAGGCCTCTCGGGCGCACATGCATTGTGTAGTGCAGTGCTTAAATGCATGGATTTTTTACTGGAGTACAACCATGTTGCATTTCATGAAGAAACAACTAACAGAGTGTCAGATATAGAAACACTGAAACTTCGGGTTTGGGACTGTTTTATGTTCCTTTTTCTTCGAGAGGGTACCCAATCTCAGTCCTCGAGAGACGATACAAAGGCATGTGGCCTCTCTCCCAGCATTATGCAGATGGGAAACGACGTTTCCGCGATAGGGGGGAGGGAGGACCATCAAGGCCTTTGATGATAAATTTTTTGATTGGTGGTCTTGGAAGATTCTGGCTATAGAGGATTACCCCTATGCTGGGATCCTAATATGCTCGTACCTCCCAAAGTAGAATGATAAGAGCTAGGTATGTTTTTTTTTCAAAGTTATTTAATTTTTTTTTCTTTTTATATATTTCATTTTTATGTGTACCAAAGTATTTGAAAACTATGTATTTGTTATGTATAGATATGGGACCAGTGCATCCAACATACTTCTTGAGGACTAGGCAGTGTCCTCGACCAGAGGCAAGACCAACCGCAGCTAGTGGACCAATAGAAATTGCAGGGGGGCCTCCAGCTGGAGAGGCTGAGAGATTATTGAGACAGGTGGAGTAGAACCTCACCGCGCTCACTCACGCAGTCCCTATGGCCGAGATTAAGGATCCACCACCATCGATGCAACCTCACATAGTTGGGGTGCCATGGACCTGGGTCCAACTTTTCCAGCATTTGGAAAACGCCATTGTTCACTATGGTAAGGCCAACAAGGCCCGCCCTTAGCTAGGCTGGACTACTTATGTGCTGAGGCACTTTTTGTATCTTTTTGAGGGCATAATCCCTGTGACTCTTACTGGACATATTTTTGAGGTGCCTATGCCCACCCATGTACTCTGATATTTTTGATATATATATGCATATTTATATCTTTTTATGTCTTATGGATTACATCTATTTTACAAATGTATTTACATGTGCGTGTGTGTACTTTTTCTTACATGTGTGCAATGTGCCAATATAATACATGATTAGCTAGATTATTTGTGATTTGATTCAATCTCCTAGGAACATGGATATACATAATGTAATCAAAGCTTCGTTCTAAGAGACATACCCTAAGGAACCATCGGTGTAGAGTAGGATCGTAAATGTGGTAAACCCCATTTAACTGGGACACAACCAACTGCGCGTCTAAGTAGACCTGGAGGTGAGAGATACCATGTGACAAAGTGTCACTAAGAAACTCTAAGACTGCACTGTATTCGATGACATTGTTTGTGGCATCACCTAAACAGATACCTCCTGAAGATAGCAACTGGCCCTGAGGTGTAAAAATCACCCAAGCTGTGGAAGCAAGCCTCTGAGTGTGCTAGCTAGCATCGTCCACAAACAAAACAAACACCTCTGATTCACTTGACATCCGCCACAGTGAAAAATATGACATCAAAAAATGACACATCCATAAGACCAAAAAAGACAAAAACTAAAAAAGAAAAATGTATAAGAACTATACATATGTACAAGAAGTCACCCAAGGCGACCCACCTATGAGTAATACTTCTTGAGGTAGAGCCTATTTCTAGGCTCCGCCAAAGAATTTCCCTCAAAGTATACCAGATGATAAGTGCCCTTCTATAGAACCTCCTTCACGATGAAAGGTCTGAACCACATGGGTTTGAACTTGCCTGCCCCCGGGGGATCCTTATCTTGGTGATAGACTAGGACAAGGTTGCCTTTAGAGAAAATCCGAGGATGAACGAACCGATCATACTGACACTTGAATTTTTTTTTGTGAGCCTCGTTAGCCAAGGCTGCATCCTGACACTGCTCATCGAGCTGCTCAAGATATAATAAACGCTCTTCAAGCGGTGAAGTGTATGGAAATAACTGTACTGCCAACTTTAGAGAAGGGATCTGACACTCTATAGGCAAGACTTCTTCCAGCCCTTAAACGAGTTGAAAAGGTGAGAAACTAGTTGCAGTCTTAACATACGTTCGGTAGGCCCATAATGCCCAGTACAACATCAAATGCCAATTTGACTTGGCCAAATTGATCATTCGTTGTAGAATAATCTTAAGGGACTTATTCACAGCTTCCACTTGACCATTTTCTTGTGGGTAGTAGGGTGACAAATGTTCTTGCCTCAACCCAATATTTGATGTTAACTCATACATCATTTTATTCTGAAAGTGACTGCCATGGTCAGTGACAATCTCTCTCGGGACATCAAATCTTGCTATTATCTAGTTAAACAAAAAGAGAGTTGTTGTATCGCCATCATATTTAAACATTGGCATATCCTCGACCCACTTCGTGAAGTGGTCTACTGCTACGATGATATAACGGTGCCCCCTTGCTGAAGGGGGGTTTCATGTAGTGTAATCAATAGCCAACTTGGTGAAGGGACCAACTGTGATGACGGGAAACATGGGAGCGAGTTGTGCCCTCATCTTCCGAGAGAAGATATGACACAGGTGGAAATTCTTGACCGATTCAACACAATCTTTGATCAATGTTGGTAAAAAATAATTGGCTCGTAGAATCTTTTGGGCTATTGCCAACCCATACAAATGACTGCCACATGCTCCAGTGTGGCAATCGTTAAGCACGATTTCCACTTCCTCATGAGTGAGACACTGGTGAAGGGTGCAATCTACATCTTGACGATACAGAGTTTCCTCGAGTATGAGATAGTTCTTGGCCTGATGGCGTATACAATGATGCTCATCACGAGAAGTAGAGGTGGGGCACTTCAAATTCTGGATATAGACTAGTATATCTCCATACGAGGGGTCTGAAGACGCGATAAAAAAACATGTCTCCTTTGATAGGCGACTCCTCGGGTATAACATCACCTGATCCGACCGGAAGTTCTGAGATGAGTTCCGCGGAGACCAACGAATTTTTGGATTTCGCCGAAATAAAATCCAAGTCAAATTCCTGGAGGATAACTATCCATCTACTGAGGTTTTCACCGATTATACATCGTGTCAACACATATTGAAACAGATTCACAATGACAATGACGATGGTCTTGCGAACTAAGATGTAATGATGGAACTGCTGGACAACATGAACTTCTTCCAACACAAGTTTTTCAATGTGGGAATAATCAAGTTATGGTCCAACTAGGCCTCGACTCAGGTAATAAATCACTTATTCTAAGAGAAAATCATCCTCCTGAACCAAGACCATACCGATGGTCGACTCCGCAATGACCAAATACAATAAGAAATATTTATTATAATTGGGTGGCCGAAGCAGAGGGGTAGATGTGAGGGTGCATTTCAATGCTTTGAAAGAGTGTTGAGTGGATTCATCCCAATAAAAAGGAACATCCTTCTTCAGTAAATGCATGAAGCCCTTTGTGACCTCGGCGAAATTTGCGATGAAACGCCGTAATTTTTTTTCTTTTCCCTGTAAACTATGAAGCTGAGGGATTGTGTACGAGGGAGGCAACTGAACTATCACCTCAAACTTTAGAGGATCACCCATGATCCCTATTGTAGAAACTATGAAACCTAGCAGGTGACCCGATGTTACGCAAAAAATGCATTTGTTTGGATTCAAGCGAATCCGGTAGTAGTGACATTGCTCAAAGATAAGTCAGAGGTGTGCTGGATGATCAACTCTCTTACAAGATTGTGACGCTAAATCATCAAGATACGCCTCGACTATGTGTTTGAGGTCGTGGAAAGAAAAATACATGGCCCACTGAAAAGTAGCTCCAACATTCTTCAGACCAAAAGGCATCTTCCGATAAGTGAATGTACCCCACAGAAAAATAAAAGTAGTTTTGTGTTGGTATTTAGGTTTGATCTGTATCTGATTATATCCCGAAAAACCACCCATGAAAGAAAAGGCCTTGCAACCTGCGCATTCATCGAATATCTAGTCAATAAATGGCGTAGGGAAATTATCCTTTGGACAGGCCTTGTTCAAATCATGAAAGTCCGTACATATGCGAATTATACCCTATTTTTTGTTGTCTGGCATGAGATTTGACACCCATTGAGTCAATTGGACGTGGTAGATGAAACCAACTTAGAGTAGTTTCTCTACTTCAGCCTTAATAACTGCTGCTTTCTTAGGATTAACCGAATGAAGCTTCTATCGGACTGGCTTGGCATCGGGATATGTCGTGATTTCATGTTCGACGATTCTTGGATATATGCCTGGCATTTCCTTGTAAGACCAGGAAAACACGTCGCAAAATTCTTTAAATAAATCTGTGTAGATTCGAATCTCCTCGGGGGAGCAGTCTGCTCTGTCGAAGATATTCTCCACGATGCCAGGGGTTCTGGAGATATCAATAGGTATTGTTTTAGCTATGGTTTCCATATTTCCTTCAGCGTAAACAATGTGCATAGACAAAGGATTGATAGGACAAGCCTTATCTTCAGTCATAGTTAGAGTGAATTCTCCTGCTTCAATTCTTCTAACTCTGGGAGAAAATAATATCTGTGATGGAGATCATCCCAGGGTCTGTCCGGACTAGTCATTTCCTCAATAATCGCCTCGTCTAAGGGAAATACCAAGTCTAAAGAATTAGTATCAGCGAGGGAACCTTGAGCCCAAATAGGATCGAGAATCAGATCTAACTCCTATGTAGGAGTCAGATCGGGGTCAATGGAAGCTTTCTGGACTATAGAGTACGAAACTTCGGCCGTGGACAAAGGCATGGGCATGCCATGGTTCCCTGTCCCTTCCATAGTCACTGATGGGGAAGGAAGATTCCAAGGATCGTTAAAGTAAGTCGTGTGAAATGATGAGATTTGAAAGATTTCAGCCCTTGGCTGGTCGGGGACAACCGATATGTACTGGACATTTCTGGTCAGAGGCGGGTAATCGAAAGTACCCATCAAAGGTGGGCACAAACCAACCCCTATGTTGACGATACTGGGCTGAGGGTTAGCAATCGTCGGGACCATGGATACCCCTGATGAAGGGTCAGGGTGGGAGAAGGATAACTGATCAATGGACATGATCTGACCCTCATGTGGAAACAACAAGACCCAAAAAACTGTCGTGACCACTGCTTGCATAACATAGGTCCAACTCCTTCCTAACAAGATATTATAATCGAGAGATGCATCGATCACTTCAACCTCGACGCACACGGTCTTCCCCCCTAACTGCATGGGGGAAGAGGGGATGATTCCATGTGGTCAGAACAAATGATCGTCAAAAGCGGTAAGAAGAGTACGTGACGGAGACAAAACGGGTTGGCCAATGGCTTTCCAACATGCCAAAGACATCACGCATGTCGAGGAACCCTCATCAACCATCGTGCAGAAAATGTTCCGAGTAAAAGTTTTCATGGTGTAAGCCACTACTATCTGAAACACCACGTGGTAAGGGAGACGAGGTTTTAAGTCGGTCGTATCAAGCATGATCATTCCCAAATTACAAGTCTCAGCATATCCTAAGGCAACTAACATAGCCTTTCTTTGGGAAGGGCAGATCTGGAGGACTTCCAAAGAAGACATTGCACAAGGGGTTTGTGACAAATCCTCCACCACAGAGTAGTTCTGGGTGGCCCTTGCATTTGGGTTGTGGGAAGCTTTCTTGAATGCACCTTTTGGGATGTGTGTCATTGTTTCACCCAATGTCTTCTCAATCTGGAGAGGAAGAGGTGGTTTTTCAACTTCTTTACCCTTCTCAGAGGTGTTTGGCATTCCGTAGTCGCATGTCCTAGTTGCTATATCAATGCTACCTTTCATCATGTACACATTCATGGATGAAGGATTACTTGAAGACGGAGGTGGTCCCTGACTACCCCCTTCCACGCTTGAAGAGACTTGAGTTAAATTTTTCCCATGTGAAAATGGGTTTGTTAACACGACAGACTGCTACTGTGCCAATAACTTCTGGGCTTCCACAAGCCGAGGGCACTGGTGAGTCAGATGGTCTTCTGTGCAAAGATTACATGGATACTTCGACTTCTTCTTTTCTGTGTTTCCCTTGCCAACATTATTGGTAGGTTTCTTATCCCCCTTACCCTTATTTTGCTATTTCTTCTTTCCATCAGGCTGCTGGGTGGCCTTTGGGTTTTTCGATTGCACACTGTGTACATCCGACGTTTGAGTAGGGGGAGCAGAAATGGGTTCGTTAACACGACAGACTGCTACTGTGCCAATAACTTCTGGGCTTCCACAAGCCGAGGGCACTGGTGAGTCAGATGGTCTTCTGTGCAAAGATTACATGGATACTTCGACTTCTTCTTTTCTGTGTTGCCCTTGCCAACATTATTGGTAGGTTTCTTATCCCCCTTACCCTTATTTTGCTGTTTCTTCTTTCCATCAAGCTGCTGGGTGGCCTTCGGGTTTGTCGATTGCACACTGTGTACATCTGACGTTTGAGTAGGGGGAGCAGCCAAACCAGTGGTCTAGCTGACCGCTGTCTACTATATTGACAATTGCTGCAATTGATTCGACATCTGATCAACGAGCTTCATTTGCACTGAACCAAAAATACCATTGGCATGTGGTCCATATCTCTGTCTGGTCTTGTGAAGTATCGACCACGGTGCATTTGGAAAAACTTCATAAAGTAAACTAGACTGAGAGTAAATCAACTCTAGTTGTTGAGATCTCATTATCGCTTCTTCTTCTGAAAATACCCCCGACATTACTGTTATCACTGAAATTTCATCCGCACATGGTTACAAGAACTCAGCATCGTCAAACAGTAATGAAGTCATTCATGGCCCTGAATTAATATCACAGCATTCAAAAAAGGTCAAAAACTATACAAAGTAGTGAAAAATTGAAGAGCGCTTTGCAGACATTGGGCGCGTGCGCGCATGCGCGGAACATGAACGTAGAAATCACGCACATGCGCACGATGCGTGACTGTTAGCGCAAAAAGCCACGCATCTGCTAAACGGTGCATTTATGAAAGTGGTCGGCCTCCCAACCACTTATGGTTCAGCTCCCAAGCCGATTTGACCTCCAAATCTGGGCTGGATCCGAATGGTGGGCTGGTCAAAGACCTAAAAATGCCCTAAATGGTCTCTTTTCACACTACAAGGCAGTTAAACAAAATCCCAAAGCAATGCTATAAAAAGCCATGAATGCACCTCATTTTCTCAAGGAATTCTAAGTAATGTTATGCTACCTATATTGTTTTAAGGACTCCATCCTTGACAAGAGCACATTGGCACCATTACATTGGACAATCCACCTCTCCATTGATTGGATTTGGGAAGAGTTCTTTCATCACCATTTTCATTTTATTTGTTGTAAGAAGAGCTATCTAGTGCGGGTCCAAGAGCCTTCCCTTGGAGGAAGAAGGGACTCATAGTCCCCTTTCTTCTTGGTGCTTTGTTTTCATCAATAGATCAAGCCTCAAACATTGGTGACATGGGTCTTTTTGTTCTTGTTATCTCTATGTCCTTATGTTCATGATTTTAATTTTTATTGCATCTATTAGTTTAATTCTTAATCATAGTTTTGTTTTTCTTTCTCTAACTCTTTCCTCTACAGCTGTCCTGCTCAGCAGACCCAACTGATCTTGAAAGCACCTCTTATTTTCTCACCAAGGCGACGAAAGAGGTGCAACAGATTGACGACTCCACTGGGGAAAGGTATCAATTTCCTACCTCATTTGGGTTTATTTTGCTCTTCTTTTATTTTTCTTAACTTGCAGGTGCACTAACCAGTCTAAGCCGACTTGCCAATCATCCAATTCAGAGCAGAATTGAGAGAAATCCATTCGGATTTTTCTTTCTCGGCCATGTACCACATATGCATGGGTTTTGCACCCCACAGATGCGCATCGTGCGCCCATGCGCTTTACTCACGGTTCTGTTCTGCGCACGTGCGCTTTTTAACTTATCTCTGCTCGCGCGCATGCGCTCTGTGCACCTCTGTCTCCACTGAGACCCGCACATTTGTTCAAAAATTCACATTGTAGAGTTGTTGAGATGTGGGGAAGGCCATTTGCCTTCTCAAAAATGATGTCAAGCATGTTTTAAAACTGCACCACAGTTAGTCCCCTCATCATATAAAGGGGTTAGTCAAGAACACATAGGCACTTAGGAGGATAAAATCAATTTCCCTTCTTTACTTTTTGCCACATAGATGGCTTGTTTTGACTTATAATATAAAGTTGGAAATAATTTTTAATCACATTTAACTCACATTGGGACTAGAAGTTGAGTAAAAATCACTTAGTATGCTCTTCTCTCGCGCCTCCAAGCGATCTTGAGAATCAGAAAAAGATTGTGAAACGATTTCATCTCCCTTAAGAACATTAAAACCTTTAGGAGAGGACAACAAACCTTCTTGGGACCCCTCTGTTGATGGGTGAAATTGACCGTCCGTCAACTGGGAGAGTGGAACCGGTCCGGGGTTGTCTAAATAACCCAAGCCGTTTGGAATGGACCACCCTGACGAGTTTAACGGCTCCGTTGGCCGCTCTAAGGTCTTCTATGAAAACCAAAGAGAAATGATCTGAGCTAAGAAATCTAACTAAAGGTAAATGACACAAACTAACTAAATACAAGAAACTAAGTAAAATAGAGGAAACTAGAAAGTAATAAATCAAACTAAACTAACTACACTAATCTAACTATAAACTACTAACTATTATATATACAAGATACTATTTATGATTATAATAACTCAAATCAACTATCTAATTATCAACTATAATATTCCTTATTCACAAATATACACTATGAACAACCTACAGATTTGATTAAAACCTGCAAAAATCGTATGAATTCTGCCCTAAGACAGCCATGAATCTCTTTTTTGATTTTTATATTTTATGAAAAAGAAATACAAACTACTGAAATTAAACAATCTAATATATATTAACTGAGATTAAACAATGTAATATAAATCTAACTAAACTATCATTTATATTAAAATACTTAATAAAAACAGTAAACATCTAACTATTTGACCTGGAAACGCTCCAAGTCTGCCCTGTGTAAGATGACTTCTTAAGCTGGTTGGAGGAAGAAATTCACACCATTTAGTCCTTAAGCCTTTCGTAAACGATCAGCTATGCTGCTCCTTGAAGTATGTTACAGGACAAACAAGACATAAAAGAAAATTATAACAATTTTCTGATGATAAATCTCTGCAACAAGGGAAACCTATTATGCAGAAAACTTATATAACAATTCAATCTATGAAGAAGACAAAGCTATCATTCACAAAATGAATCAATAACTGTTATGTCCTTTATCTCTTTGGAAGCAACAAGATATCTATAACAGTAAGAAATTATATCACTTGTATTTGATTTAGATAGCAAAGTAATACTAAACCATAAACAAAATGATATACAAAACTAGGAACAAAGTGTTGATATATTGAAAAGCAAAAGCTATGACAAAACACCAATTCTGCTCCAGTTTGAATCAGAATTACATATCCTTGTTCTCCCACAACTGAGGATGATGATTATTACAAAAATCATAAGTTTATATAGGTTTCTCACAAGGTAAAACATCCTTGTGAATAATAGCAAATTGTTTTACATAATCCAGGGAAAAATCCCAAAATCTCCTAAACTAAGGAAATAAAATGCAAATAAAATCTGTAGATCATCCCCTAACTGCTCATGGTATCTATTGCCAATTCGAATTTGCCTGCAATAGAACACACAGATCAAATTAGAAGGGTATTTTATTAAGAAAACAATAAAAAATTGACTTTACAGACTTAGCTACAGAATCATCTGATTCTGTAGCTAGTCAAAAATAGCTAACAGGACTAGATATAATCAAATAAAATCAAATCCAAAACTAATTACTAATGATTCAATTATTCCTTAAATTAAACCAAATAAAAAAGAATGCAATCGGGACAGGGTAAGAATGCTCTGTTTTTCCAATTGACATAAAATCGAATCAAATCTTAACATGACTGTTTCATAAATGCAATCAATGGTAAACCAAATCGTATGAGATACAAAATAATCATTATTGACTTGCATCAGATTCATAATGTTTAATCCATTGCCAATATAGAAAGCCGTCACGATTTCATGCATAACTGTATCCATAGAATCCAGCCACAGTTTTCGTTCGTTGAGTTTCAAACAGTTCACAGGTATGGTTGTAACCATCATTGAACAATTATAACTATAACAACATATTGATATCACTTAGTTAAAAGCATGATATGTAAATAGATTCCTTTGTAATCGGATGAAATCATACTCCATGGATAACGACTCAAAAATCTTCATGTTTGATCACCACACAGTCGACAAACAGAGGCGCGATAAAATCGACGGAATTCATGAACTGGGCAATAATCAACACGAATCTTAACTGAGTTAAATATAGAAACAATATCGAAATCCTGAGCAGGATCCAATTCAAACAATAATGAGAATCGAATAAGTATCAGATCTGGTTGAAAGACAAAAATAGTTAACCCAATTATCAATCATATTTACTCATAACTAATTCAAATCATACCATTGACTGTATTCGAAAATAGAAATCAGTCTATTTTTAACAACTTGTCTTATTAACAGAGCATCGAACTAAATTTGACCATTCATATCTACTCGATGATCCATCGAATCAAAACCAAATCCAATCGAATCTCAAACTATAACGAAAATTGATTTATCACCACAAAAATTATATACAGCGAAGCATGCTTATGTAATAGAGCAGGTGAAATATGTACACAGAGTTCAATATAAATGAGTGAAAACTATACCATCGCAGTTGCTGAGATTATGTCAATTTTGAATTGACAATTGCTGTAGCAGATTCGAAATTTTTGAACAAGATTGAACCAGTGGTTCGTTGCTTCTTGTCGCTGGGTTGTACCTTTGCATTCTGACCAGTGAGCTTTGCCACTTGGTTTTCCAAATCGTGGATTTTGGATTGCAACCTTGGGACATCCAAGTAGTATCTCTCCAACCACAACTCACACTGATCACAAGATGGAGCAACAGGTTGAGTAGTCGAGGGTTTCGACGATTCACTGAGGGTTCCATGGGGTGGTTCAATACCAGGGAATTCAGGGTTATCCCGCAGACAAGGAGGTAAATTCTTAACAAAATCATAAGGTTTGCCACACAAGTCCTCGGAGTAAGGATACTCTTTGGCAAGAAAACGTTCAATCTCTGAATCGGAGTCTGCGCTGACCATGATAGGCTCTGTTTTGGCAGGGGTTTTAGGCTTATTTCTCGCCATGCGAGATATTAACCTTGCATTTTTCTTGCCTCTAGAATTAGCATCAGTTTTAGCTTTAGTCCTTTTGGCTGCGGGCTTATCAATTTCAACCGGTTTAGTCACGGCCATGAGCGAATTCGTAGGTGGGTCAGGTTTATTTTTGGGTAGCAGAGCGTTATAAGGCACAGGGGGAAAAGACTGGGTTTTGACCACCATAGGCTTATCAACCTGCGGAGGGTTTGATTCTTCAAAACCATTACGAACAAGAAAATCACCCCAACAGTCCCGACGTAAACCCAACTCGTATACCATACAAATTTTAATCAATCCCACATGGAAGAGGCTGGTATCGGTCTGGCTACGTTTGTAACGCTTGGCCATCTTAAACAAACTTCTATGTAGGTAGTGGAGCATACTAAGTTCGAAACCCATAAAAACCATCAATAAACGAAGGTGAAACAGAAAGACAAACCCGTACCTGCCCTCGCAAGTAATAAATTTCTTGATTACCATGAGGAGATCATGCCAGCGGGGTTTCAACATCTTTGCAGGCAAACCTCTATTGCAGGAGTTCACTGTGCGAGATTGGAACAGTAATGTCCACGGAACATCGTTTACCTTGCAACTTTTCGACCATTTTTGTCCCGTGACAGGCAGGCTGGTTGCCAAGCTGAGGAACTGTTCAGTGATTTCAAGCTGGACATCTCCAACTTTGGCTCGGCAGCCATCGAACGACAAAGCAAATTGCCGAGCCACAGTGTGGTTATAACCATCAAATTTCCTTATGAAAGCGAGCCACCCGAATTCTTCCAGGTCGTTATACGCACCATCAAACATTAACGGTGCTTGACATCCGTTGGGCTCGGCCCTTACGACAGGAGCCATGGCTTCTGTGCATGGTGGGGTTTGAACCGAACAAAACAATGCACAGGGTCAAAAAACGATAGGGTTTAACAGCTTCAGTGCTCAAAGAGGCAGGAATTAACTGCATGCATGCGAAGGTGGTGGGATTACCACCG
>ML805955.1:135255-175962 GCA_009831015.1 Picea engelmannii | reverse complement strand
GTGTATCTTTGGATTTCATCAATCAGACCTGCTAATCTATTGGTGATATTGTTCCATTGTCATTTGTTTTTATTTTTGTTATTATGCTCATGTTTTCTTTTAGTTTTTGTTTAATTCTTGTTAATAGCTTTATTGTTTTCTTTCTAACCTTTTACATCATAGCTGTCATGACTAGCAGAGCCCAACTAGGCATGTAAGCACTCACTTTTTGCTCACACATCGACGAAAAGAGTGCAAACAGAAATGCCTGGCCTCGATCCCTCTATTGTCGAACATTGCATTGCCACCTAGCCTGACATCACACCAGTTCGCCAAAAACAGTGACCGCTACACCCATCCAAAGCCGCGGCTATCAAAGCCAAAATTGACAAATTACGCGCTGTCAGGTTTATTTACCCCATCGCTTATACCTCATGGGTTTCCAACCCTGTACCCGTCGACAAAAAATAGGGCACTATCCGCGTTTGTACAGAATTTCACGATCTCAATAACGCATGTCCCAAAGACAACTTTCCAACGCCTTTCATCGATCAAATTATCGATGACTGCGCCGGCCACGAGGCCCTCTCCTTTATGGATAGATTCTCCGGCTATAACCAAATTCAAATCCACCCAGTCGATCAATATAAAACCACATTCACTACCCCGTGGGATACTTTTGCATATCGTGTCATGCCTTTCGGCTTAAAAAATGATGGTGCAACCTTCCAGTAGGCGATGACATACATCTTCCACGATCTGGCTAATATCATCCTCGCCTACTTGGACGACCTCACAGCTCGCTCCAAGAAACACACCCAACATCTTGATGATTTACGAATAATCTTTCAATGGTGTCGTCAGTACAACATCCGCTTGAATCCTCTCAAGTGTGTGTTCTGTGTCACCGCAGGGTGCCTCCTCGGTTTTATTGTTTCCCAAAGCGGTATTACCGTAGACCCCCTCAAAATCCAAGCTATCACCGAAATTCCACCTCCCCGGAATTTACGGCAACTTCAGAGTCTACAGGGCAAAGCTAACTTTCTTAGATGCTTTGTCCTAGATTACGCCATATGCGCACATGGTTTCCTCTGCTTACTACGTCACGACATCCCTTTTCACTGGGACGACCATGCCCAACAGTAATTTGACGATCTTAAAGAAGCGCTTTCAAACACTCCTTTAATTAGTGCACCTGACTATAATCACGACTGCATCCTCTACGTATCAGCATCACCTGTATCAGTAGCCGGTGTCCTCGTCTAGCTCGGAGATGACAATCATGAACACGTCATTTATTACATTAGTAAGAACCTCTTAGGACCACCCTTTAAGTATAAACACGAAGAGAAACTTTCTCTTGCAGTTGTCCTCGCAGTCTTAAAATTGCGCCATTACATTCTTCTTCACACCACAAAGGTCATCATAGATTCCAACCCTATGCATTACTTGCTCAGCCACCGGAAAGTCAACGAAAAATTCGCTCGATGGATTGTTATCCTTCAGGAGTACGACCTCGAGTTCTCAACACCTAAGAGTAAGAAGGCCCTCGTTCTCACCGAACTTGTCACGACCCTCCCCTCTGACACCACCAGCGCCGCCATCAACACCGACTTTCCCGACGAACATCTCTTTTACATTACTTCGGATGATCCTTGGTACGACAACCTTCTCGTCTACCTCCGAACACAAAATTTTGGTAACAACCTTTCACGAGATGATCGTCGACGTATTCACCATCAGGCCCCCACGCTACCTTCTCATCGGAGACATTCTATACCAGCGGGGCGTCGACACCATTCTTCGTCAATTCTTAACTATTGACGAGGCTGACAGAGTCTTAAATGACTGCCACAATGGTGCATGTGGGGGCCATATTTCAGGTATATCCACTGCTCAGAAGATTATCCGAGCCGGTTACTTTTGGCTTACCTTGTTTCATGATTGCATTCATGCCGTGAAATGATGTGAACAATGTCAGCTCTACGCCAACAAAGCCTGAACTCCCCCCGCTCTTCTTCACCCTGTCATCACTGCCATCCCTTTTTGTAAATGGGGCATCGAATTTATGACTTGTAATCCCCCCTCCAGTAATGGCCACAAATACATCGTTGTTGTCGTTGATTACTTCACCAAATGGGCCGAATCTATGCCCACTTTCAACAACACCACTGACACTGCAGCGCGTTTTTTCTTTAACCACGTCATATCCCACTTTGGAGTACCCCTCCAACTCATTTCTGACCATGGGAAACACTTCGAGAATGAGATCTTCGTCGAACTCTCATCTCGGTTAGGCTTCTCTCACGAGTTTGCCTCACCATATTACCCTCAGTCTAACAGACAGGTTGAGGTAGTTAACAAAGTCCTCAAGACCATGTTATAGCGCACGGTTAATAAACATAAAACCAATTGGCATCATATGTTATTTTCTGCACTATGGGCTTATCGAATGGCTGTGAAGACCGCTACTGGTTTGACCCCTTTCCATTTAGTCCATGGGGTCGAGGCAACTCTTCCCATCGAGTGCAAAATTCCCACCTTACGCACCGCAATTGATCTATTACCTGACACTGCTCCAATGGAGCAGTGCTTGCTGAACTTGGAGTCTCTGGATGAAGATCGTCGATCTTCCTTACAGAACAACGAGGCAGCTAAAAAACGATCCAAGGCTACCTTCGATCGCCATGTCAACCTTCGATCATTCCGCGAAGGCGACCTCGTCTTGGCTTATGATATCGCTCATGATACCTTTGGCCATGGAAAATTCGAATCACTTTGGCATGTCCCTTACATTATCCAACATTACCTCACCAAAGGCACATACATCTTGGTCTCCCCTGACGGCCTCTCTCTCAAGGAACCCGTCAATGGGTTATATCTCAAGAAATTTTATGCTTAAAAGTAGTCATTCTACTTTAGGTTATTTCTTTTTCTAGCGTTTTTAATATTTTTTTGTTCCTCCCCTATCGTCTAAACTATCCTTTGTGCTATTGACAGATACTTCCTCCACCAGCCCACCACATCGGTTACGCCGACGACGCCATACATTGGACACAAAATCTCACTTCGGGTGCTTGGGCTCTCTACACCCCCTCACATGAAATGCTCCATTCAAATGGCATATGTTTGGGGTCAGCAACCAACAACCAAGCCGAATACATTGCTGTCATTGGCCTTCTGGACGATGCCCAACATCATCATATTCATCACCTTAGCGTCTTCCTCGACTCTCAACTAGTCGTTCTCCAGCTCAACAATGTGTACCACGTACGTGATCCGTGCCTCTTTCGTAAATACCTGCAGGTTAGGCTGTTATCTCGACATTTTGATTCCATTACATTTACACACATTCCAAGACAATTGAATCAAATAACATATCACATAGCTAACATGGTGTTATATTGGCATATATCACATCAAGCTACACATACATAAACACATCACAAATTCTGTCACAGCATATATATAGAATGGACGTAATCAACTCATAAAAAAAAAACATGTAGACAACATAAGGATCTCAAATATGTATACTCATGTATATATAAAGGCTCATCAGGCCATCCAAATGTTTACATACAAAAATACATGTATCCACAAGCCAATGCAGCACTTCGGTACAAAAATGGGCTCACCAGCCTATATACAACAAAAAAAGATATACATCATGCACCACTCATGGTGCCTTTATCGCGCCACCACCTACTCCTCCCTTAGGCGGTGGCGGCCCACCACCACCTGCCCCAGGCGGTGGTGGTCCACCCCCTACAGGACCCTCATGCCCCGACAACAGGCGTCCACTCGTCATAGCAACAAGCACCGCTGCTCGTCGCACTATGGACCGCCATGGTGGCGGTACCCCCACACACTGCTCTAGGAAACTCTCGTTCTGGATGCGTGACCACATGCCCTCAGGCACATCCTGTAAAACCATCTCCAGATGACGGCGTATATCATCAAAATCCACTCCGGCCGCCGTTGTAGGAGCGTGTGATGGCCCCGCACCAGGGTCATCAAACCAATGCCTCCTTGATGCCCTCTCTGGCTCAGCTGGTTGCCCCGCGACATCCTCCCGCCGACGTCTCTCTCCCCACAGAAATCTCTCCGGCTCCCGATGAGCCGACGCTCTATGCAACTCTACCTCGTGCTCGCGAGGTGCCACATCTGCACATACAAACAAACAACATATAGTATCAACATCTATATCATAAACATATGGATGGCTATCTCAAAAAATACACAACCATACATGTCTACATTATCAATCAACATACCTCGCTGATCAAAAACCTCCAGGAGGTAGCACCATATCCGGATCATCCCGGAAGTCCACCCCGACATAGGGGTACTGCAAAATCACCTGTGGAATTTGCCGCCATACCTGCGCTGCCTCTGCCGAAAATAAGTGGCCCCCTTCACCACCACCATGGCGAAGCAATACAGTCAACCACTGCCTCAACCACGGCTCTCGTTCCCCAGGCACACTCAATAGAATCCTCGGGCGCAACATTGACACCCTCTCTAGAAACCAGGCCACGAGGATGGACCCAAAGGAAAACTCCCCTGCATCAGTAGACCGACAGTGGTCCAACTGCGCCACCATCCTTGCATGCAGCATCAGCACCCAAGTGAAATGCTCACCGGACAACACTCTCTCCAGCACCAGAAGCTGGCCACCACTAATCCGTTGGGTCGCCAATGACCCATATACTCATACAATCATCGCTGCTATACAATGATGTGCCAGGGAATCTATCGCCGACATACTCACCACTGTCCCGAACATGAAGTTCTGACCTGAACAATATCTTCGACCAATATCAGCAAGCAAAGCACCCCTAGGCAACACTGGCTCCATTGGTAGGGGCGTTCCCCGAAAGGGGAGCCCGGTCAAGAAATATACATCCTCCACCGCAATGAAGGGGATCTTCTCTCCTCGCACGAGGAAGCAGTGCAAATCCATACTCCACATCTGGATGAGGAACTGTAACAGATACTCCTATGCCCATATCAACGGGCACTCAAAGAACTTTAGCAACCCACAGGTTGCTAAAGCCGCACGCACACCGGGGTCCTTAATGGCCACGACATCTCGCAACTGAGCCCAGTCTCGCTCTCGCCACCCCACTGGCATCATCACCACCGTCCACTTTCAGACAACACAAACTCCTATATCATCTCAAGCAACCATCCACAACATCAAAAAGACTCATTTTTATACACCTCAACCTTGCCTCCTAGGTGCGGTTTTGTTACCCACAGGCGCGCACACATGCGCGCCTGTTCACTACATAGGTGCGCACGCATGCACACCTGTTCACTACACAGGTGCGCACACATGCGCACATGTTCACTACACAGGTGCGCATCATTGCACCCCTGTTTGTTTCACAGGCGCGCCCCTACGCGTGCCTGTTCACCATACAGGCGCGCCTGTTCAACCCACAGGCGCGCCCTTCGAGCACGCCTTAAATTCCCTCTACCGAGCCCCCATGCGCGTATATATGATGGGCAGGCGTGCACGTATACATGCCTATCACCAGATTTCCCACGCATGTGGGGCCCATACCCCCTAACTACCTCTGTACGACCCTCCGTACAACCCCTGCCCAAAAATTGAAAACCTATTTCTATGCAGGATGATCATACCACTAACCTGATACTCGCAGATCCTCAATCGGATGCCTCATCCTCCCCGAATCTCTCAATATCCTCTGAAAAATGCTCGTCCAGTCACTATTGTAGCAGGTACAAATGAGGTGGAAATGTGGGCCCTACAACTATATATAGGCCTTTTGCCAAACTTCCACTCACCATTCCGGGAGCCCACAGTGTCCATTTTTCAATCCGTCTTCAACCATGGGATAAACATCCCATCACCTACATCACAGCAGTCCCTGGGCCTCTTTTCATCCTAAGCCCCCGGGGCACCTTTTTATCCATGGTTAGGTAGGCATGCACATATTTCACGCCTATCAAATACATGCTCATATCTTCAAATCTTTTCAGATATTGTTCACTTTGGGTATTTGGTTTTCATGTGTGCAGGTATTTGATCATTATACATTGACAGAACCCCTTCAGGTATATACTTAGCACTGGCATGTAGTCTTTCCCACTGTATCGCATTTACATTTCTAGTCACACCCTCTGATATTGGCCTCTAGGATCCCCATTCCCGGCTCTGCAATACTCACGCCTCCATTTTCATCTTCGGTACTATTACCCGGTAGCATTCTCACCCACATGAGTTGTCCCATTCATAGCACCTTTTGCCACTTTTTGACACTCATGATGTTTTTTATTACCCTTTAGGGATGGGAGTCCCGATAGTCTTTCATCATGTTGCGAATCAGCCACATACTACTTCTCCTCATTTTGCTAGCTTTCCCACACGGACTCCCAGATTATCTCTTTGCAGTTCCTTTTTTACTTGCGCCTCTGCAGTATCATGAACCCTCGATTTCATCCACAATCAGTTTGCCCATCTGTGAACCTACCTTCATTTCACCTACCTCGTACAGAAACTCACCAATGGGGCCCCCACCCTTCATCAGTTTTCCAAGCAAAATATGCCCTACGTGGGCCACCCATATCACACTGGGGCACCCGTTTCTGTATTTCTACATTTCTCCCCAAATTATTCATTATTTATTGTACAAACGCCTTTATTTCCAGTCATTACATTATCTTTTTGTCGTCACCTTTGGCTACTTGCTTCCTTCCTTTTGGCCAAACGCAACCCATGTCACCCTTGGTTGGAGCATTACTTATCATCTACCCTTTCCGACATCGTCCATATCTTCAGAGTACCCCACAGGTCACTTATCTCTACCCTCTGAATTTGTTCACCTTGTCCCGCCTCTGGCACAACTTATCACCGGTCTTGTCGTCCCCCTGACACTCGACCTCGATACATGGTTGCGGCCATTTTTTATCTCATACATCCTCCAACCAAGGGCAGTCTTGAGTCTTCCCACTTCTTGACTTCATCCATGTACCTCTGCCACTTCCTCACCTCAGTAGATTTCATGAAGCCCTTTTCTTCTGGGAGTCACGTTCCCCTTTTGTCGACATCAGCACAATTTTATAGAAGGGTGACAGTATCTTGATTCTCATTCTCCACTCAATGAGAAATCTCGGACGACACAAGGAGAAACACCATTGCTCCCTTTTGTTGTTGACCCCCATAACATTCGACGCCAACTCTTTCTCATGTTATGGTGGGAATTACTTTGCGACTATTGCCGTTAGTTCGTTCATTTGCCGAAGACCTCTGAACTTGGCAGGGCTATCAATGCCCACATCATTGCGGCTACTTATTACTGTGATCACTGCCTACTATTCAGAGTATGTTACTTTGCATAATTGTCTTCTGCCTTTATCACCACTGCCCCCAAGGGCTCTGCAGTTGTCTACACCAACACTTCAGTCATCTTTTTTCAGAGTTACATGACATGAGCATGGGGCATGCTAGCCTCGTTTGTACACAGTTTTCTATTATATACACCTCATGGAAGATCGAGTCCTACCGGTTCCTTTTTTCTCCAACGGATCACTCTGAATGATCCCACTATTGCTCTATCTTACAACAACATTCTCAGTAGAAGAAACATTGATGGATTTCGGCTATACGTATGCTCCTAACCTCATCCATCAGGGGGCATCTATTATCACTGAAATTTTGTCTGCACATGGTTACAAGAACTCAACATCGTCAAACAGTAATGAAGTCATTCATGGCCCTGAATTAATATCATAGAATTCAAAAAAAGTCAAAAACTATACAAAGTAGTGAAAAATTGAAGAGCGCTTTGCAAACGTTGGGCGCGCGCGCATGCGTGGAATAGGAATGTAGAAATCGCGCACATGCGCACGATGCGCGATTGTTAGTGAAAAAATCCATGCACCTACTAAACGACGCATTTATGAAAGTGGTCGGCCTCCCAACCACTTATGGTTCAGCTCCCAAGCTGATTTGACCTCCAAATCTGGGATGGATCCGAATGGTGGGCTGGTCAAAGACCTAAAAATGCCCTAAATGGCCTCTTTTCACACTACAAGGCAGTTAAACAAAATCCCAAAGCAATGCTATAAAAAGCCATGAATGCACCTCATTTTCTCAAGGAATTCTAAGTAATGTTATGCTGCCTATATTGTTTTAAGGACTCCATCCTTGACAAGAGCACATTGGCACCATTACATTGGACAATCCACCTCTCCATTGAGTGGATTTGGGAAGAGTTCTTTCATCACCATTTTCATTTTCTTTGTTGTAAGAAGAGCTATCTAGTGAGGGTCCAAGAGCCTTCCCTTGGAGGAAGAAGGGACTCATAGTCCCCTTTCTTCTTGGTGCTTTGTTTTCATCAATAGATCAAGCCTCAAACATTGGTGACATGGGTGTTTTTGTTCTTGTTATCTCTATGTCCTTATGTTCATGATTTTAATTTTTATTGCATCTATTAGTTTAATTCTTAATCATAGTTTTGTTTTTCTTTCTCTAACTCTTTCCTCTACAGCTATCCTGCTTAGCAGACCCAACTGAGCTTGCAAGCACCTCTTATTTTCTCACCAAGGTGACGAAAGAGGCACAACAATTACGATGTATTTAGATAACTGAGGTACCAAATACTTAAGGAACCACTCAAGCAGGAATGTTGGTGGGACTGGTACTTTTATCAAACTCTTCCGACGTCTCCATTCTCAGATGTGATCTGAGATATGGTCTGGTTTTTTCTGCTCAAAGTTGGCTAGCAAATCGGTGCCGACGTCGTATCTCACAGGTAATTGAAAATTGTTTAAGAAATCCATTACCAATTCGCCGAAGGAAGAGTATCTTGAGCGGTCTAGCTCAATGTACCATTTCTCCGCACTTTCGATGAAAGTGCATTGAAACAAACACAACTGTACAGAGTCGTCTCTCAAAGAGTTGGATGAGCACCATAAATGGAAGGTAGTCACATGATCGCCTGGATCTTCATTAGGCTTAGATTTGAACTTTGGAATGTCTGAAGGAAATTTGGTTGGCATGGGAGGCCAACACGGATCATGATAGATGAGGTCGTTTAATAACCTTGTCAACTCTAGAAAGTGAAAAGTTTCCAGAAACGGTAATTTGGGTTGTTGATTATAACCAGGGAAAAAGGAGCCTGGAGTTTGGCTGGCACCAGGTTGCTAGGAAAAGTTGGGTTGTTGGCCAAGGTTCTAGTAAAAACCATGTCCATGACCAACGTATGGATTCTGCGCTTTGTGAGATGTCATCGACTGAATCCCATAGTAGGACATGGAGGGTTGGGCTTGCGTCGTATTCCAAGGATTCTGGAAAGGGTTTCCCCCTACTGATCTGACGGGCATAGGTCCTAAGCCTTGCCCAAGGTTCCATTGGCTATGGAAGGGGTTTCCCCCGGTCAACATCCCTGATGAGGGAACTGATCCCTACCATGGATTCCAAGGTCCTTGAGAAGTGTGTGCCCCCTGTGTAGGAATAGTACCCTGTGCAGGATTTTTTTGTCCATAACCAAGGTTGCCCCCAGCCGATAAGGTAGCTGATGAGAAAGTGTTGTTACCAAACACGTCAAACAAAGATAATGTTGTCAAACCTACCGACATTCTATAAGAAGGAATTCCTTGACCACCTACTCCAAATTAACTATAGTTTACGTTCGATCTGTCAGAGTGTTGGTGAGCACCGCTAAGCGAAGGGGACAAAGGGGGTGTATGAACCTCTCCGTAAGGGAAAGAGTTATAGGGAGCTGAAGTGCCCCCCATGGATCCTTGCAGAGGAGTGTTCGAGATCCCTACCCCTAGACCTAAAGTCTGTAGAGTGGAGTAGGAAAGGACATAGTTTGTATTGAAGCTAGGCATCCCGTATGAGAACGAAGGGCCTGTCACACTCTGGGTGAAAGTAGCAGTGATCGCCACCATAGACAGAATCAGACCATTGCCCAAGGTAGAGGTGGTCGAGACCATAGTGGTCCAGACTGACGATGGTTGGTTAGGAGGTGGAAAACCCCCTGTAGTGATAGCCATAGAAGGAATATGAGGATTCCCTGAAGAAGTAGCAACATTTGTCTCCATCGGTGGTTGTGACACTACATGATGCTCGTAAGGTTTAACTTGTACGACAATGGGCACCGATAGAACAATGATTGGAGGGTTATATGAACCAAGAGCTTTCGCTCCGAGGTTGGAAATGGTTGGTTCCTCCAGAATCAAATGTTCTCCTCTCGGAGATGGGTTGGGCTCAGTTTCCTATGTCTCGATCACCTCAAAAGACCCTTGTTGGTCTAGTCTTCACCTTAGCGATGGCGGGGGTGGCTCCATATTAACTAGCGGCAGACCAAGAAACCTTCACGACTGGAAGAGCTCCTGATCCTCCATGGTGTGAGAATATCAATGAAACACTAGGGATTTCTATTAACATTAAATACCAACACACACTAGAAAAATTTCCTATGAGATAAGACAAACAGATCACTAGCTAGTTGGAAGAACAGTTACACCAGCCAACACTAGAGAAACTTACCGATGCAAGTGCAACTCAAATACAGAAGCACCCTCTAGGTTTACTTTGTAAAGCGTGGCTTGATGTATGCCCTAGGTACCATGGTATACCCCCACAGTCACCTGTGTTAAGTCACTAAGATAAAGGTAACTAGGTTGCCAGTGCACGAACAATCACCAGGCGGGTACAATCGACAATCGGGTGGACTGCAATGAGAAGGATATCAAGACCAAAACCTATCAAGGGTATCGAAAGAAAGTGTTACGGAAGATGACTGAGGACCTCAAATGGATTCAAGAGACACAAAGCTCTGTGACAAATGCGATCAACGAAATCCCAAGATAATCTCTCTATATGCATTCCCCACTATGCTTGGTTTGACTTTGGAGGGGTTATATCCGCTACCTTTACGCACGTGACCTTGTGTTTAGCCCCTGTGTTAGAGGGGGGTCCCGTATAAATTTCACAGTTACTGGAATTTCAAGAACTCCCTATCATAGACTCTTATGTTTGTTTTTGTAGCCTTGAAGAGTTTCCTCTCCAATCCTAAATCAAGGCTCTAGCCTAGACTGGATTGATGGACCCTACAAACACAAAGTCTAATAACTTTTAATTAAGCATTAATTTTAGTGGCTGTATTAAGTCAAAGGGAACGAAAGTGAAATCAATGATATTATTTAAGAGATGAAAGAGAAGAGCATGAGATGAAACTGAAAACAAATTACTTCTTCTTCACAAGTAAAGATTTGCCAATTTAAACTCTTTAACAAAACTTTTTTGTGACTACTTTTCTCAAATATTTGAAAAGAAAAACTCAAAACAAGATTTCTCTCGACTACGAGCTACTTAATTTCCTAAGGATTCAAATAAAGAACTTAAGAAAACTTTCTTTGTCCTTGGTAAACAAAGCAACTAACTTGAACTACTTTCACCAAACAAAGAAATGTTTTTTTTATTTTATTGTTTTATGCTTCAAAACAATAAATTTGAAAATGAATTCTTTTCTCTTCTTCTAAAGCAAAAAAGGGAAAATGATGACAAATCAAGACCAAGAAATGACTTATGGCCCATCGCAGATCACAGGGAGTCACTGACAATACCAAGTAGGCAGATTAGAATAGACTCACAAACTTGTCTAAAAACCCTAATAAAGAAAACAAAAGAAATCTTTGATAAAAAGAAAGCTATGTTGAGGTCAGACCTAGGTTACATAATGTTATAACAGAGACCAGGGCTAGATCAAGAAAACCCCTGAGAAGTGTGAATTCTGACAGGGAAGAGGATGACTGCCTCTTTTTTTTTTTTTTTCTCAACACAGGCACGCTACTGACACTTCAATATCTTGCATATGTACGCGGGCTGTCCAAAGGTAGGACGTGTACACCTCTGTAACTTCTCAAAAAAATGAAAACCAACAGTCAAGCAAAGGCAGGGAGTACTGGTATGGAAGACCATAATCCATTAAAGACATAGAAGCTTACAAAAAATCAAAAAACAACAAATAAACTGATTCAAAGAACCCAAAAGAATATCCCCCAAGACCCTAGAGGTCTCCCCAGTACGGTCTCCAATTCTGCTATAGCGGGAAAACCCCTCTATGGACTACACCAGGGTTTTAAAGTGCAGGCAGATCTAACCGTCTAAAGTCTCCTACTTTTAACAACTATCCCATCACTACCCCACAATCATACATAAAAAACAAAGTATAGGGATCCGATAGGCATACCTTAAACTCCATGTCTGATGTCGATCCCTTTGTGCTTAGTTGTTTCTCGACTGCAGATCTCCTCCCAAGGACAACCTACATTCACCAAAAGACAAACAAGAAACTAAAAGCATGCATTCTATATAAGGATTAGTGGGTTAGACATCATAACAAAAAATGTAAACAAATCATAAATATTTAAGACATCATTTGGTGGGACGGAAAAAATATTTCTTTATATTAATCTCACAAAAGTCGTTTACAATATGAGACCGACAAATTCTCCTTGAACTCGGTCCTGGGATCCTATTCACCATGCACCAACTGCTTCCACAACTTCTTCTCCTCTTCAATTCTCTCTAGGGAAATGAAAAAGGCTTGCAATGGAGGAAAAAGGAATTCTGGCTCAAACTCTCAATGTGGTTGCAAAATATTGGGGCAAAGGGGGAATACTAAAATGGGAAGAGTTTCTATGCTCTCATGGTTTCTTTTGGAATGGGGCCCAAACACATTCTTTTATAGGCTAAAAGAGATAGTAACGGTTGGGGTGACTGGCTATGGGCGGTCAAATGGTTAGGTAACGGCCCAAAAACCCGTATCCCTTTGCAATTCTCATTTTTCGCGCTTTTTTGTGAGTGTACGCGGGTTGTAGTGGTGCAACAAGCATGTGTACATGGGAAATAGTGGTGTCGGATGCATACACTTTCAAAACAATGGTTTTTTAGAAGAGCTATTCAGTGATGGCTTGACAAAGATGCCAGGTATGCATGTATGGTGCAATTTAGGGTTATAACAGGGCCGACCAATGCATGGGAGAAGGAAGGATACACACACTGAGATGCACGGGTATAACTCCCTCTCCCGTGCATGATGTGTGGCTATGTTTAAAAAATCTGTGCACGGTGGCGCGTGAGTGGGAAAAACATGTGCACATTGGGTGCGCACCTATTCAAATTATAGTTGCGCATTAGTGCACAGTTGTGTTAAGAACAAGTGCGCATAAATGCACACCTGTGAGGGTGACAAATGCACATTGGTGCACATCTATTTCTTCGATAGATGTGCAACTATGCGAAGAATAGTCACGCATCTGTGGGGGGTGACAACCACGCACTTGAGGCAAAGCTGGGGTTTTGAAAAAACTTGTATTTTTTGAAGATTTTTTAATGACGATGATGGCTGATCAAGTGATTTTGGTGTGAATGTAGGTGATCAAATCAATATTCCATACCATTGGAGAGAGTGGGACTGGGAGTGCCTCAGGGAGGCGGTGAGAGAGAACCGGGCATTCAGAGACTTTTGGCAGCATGTGGGTTGTTTAAGTTCTTCAACTTCCCACTGATATGGGTGCAGGAGTACCTACTATAGTATATGATTTCTATGTGGAGCACTGATATGCAGTGCTTTATTATTCGAGGGAAGCAATTGACATTACGGGCTATGGAAGATGTCTATTTATTGATGTGGATCCATTTCTGGGGAATGAACCTACCTGCAGATCCCCAGTTTCCAATGGATGTATACTTGGTAGATGTGGCACAAAGGTATTGTTCGGGACTGAACATTATGTTAGGTTCGGTTGTCCGTATCGAGGAGATGGTCGATTTGTTGCATCAGTGTATCACAACGATGATTGTGAGGATCTACATATCCTTAGCAACTCAACGGATCAATGGTGGTCAGCTGAGTATTATGTAGAGAGTGTTGGATGGGGAATTTTTCACTTGGGGGTTGATGTTGCATGCCAAGATGATGGGGCAGATTAACCGGTGTCAGACTGCCAACTTTGATGACTTTGCCTTTGGATCAATCTTGGTTGCATGGTTTTTGGAGAGGGTGCCCATGTTGCACCCTAGGGTGTTTCTATTGGCGACTGAGACACGAGAGCCATGACTGATGCGGTGGGCATCGATTGTTGTATGACATGGAGGTGGGGAGGGTGGCCACTATTTCATAGATACCTTGGCACATGTGTGGTGCTAGATGACACAGATTATACTGCGGTTCCCATATGGTGGGATGGACTTCTGACATGACCTGGATATGGTGTTTCCTCCTGGGGAGGTTTGGGACCAGAGAGGTATGTTGGTGTACTTTATGTTTTGTGATTTTGATAGTATAGCATATGTTTATATATGGATGGATGCTGATTCTATCGTTTGTTTGTGTTTGTGCAAATGTGGGGCCACGAGGCTGAGAGCTAGAGTTGGTCATAGAGTCGGCTTGTCAGGGGCCAGTACGACCATCGTGGGTAGAGCCATGGGTGGGAGAGAGACGTCGGAGGGACGAGGCTGGTGCGATGCCAGTTGATGAGGCAAAAGTTGGTCGAAGGTGTAGATTTGATGATGCAGGTGCAGGGCCATCACATACGCCTCAGGGAGAGGATGGCGGGGATTTAGAGGATTTCCTCTACCGGTTGGAGGTGTTACTATAGGGCATACCTGAGGGTATGTGGTCCCACATCCAGGATGAGAGAGTCCTAGAGAAGTGTGTGGGTGGCCTTGTAGAGTTGCAGACCCTGATTCAGAGAGCAGCTGTAGCGGAGGAAATAATGACTGGACGACTGCCCCCTGGACCTAGAGGACCCCTAGCTGGTAGGGCATCTTCTACAGATAGAGGACCTGGTGGTGGTGCTATGGAGGAACCATGAGTGCTATGTTGGATTATTTTTGTATTTATATATGCCTGCGTGCCCATTTTTTATAGGGTAGTGTGACACCTATTTTGTACCCATAGGGGTGAGGGGGGCTCATTTTCCTATGGGTGACGTACATTTTGTACCATTTTGTAAACATTGATGATATAGTGATCATTATATATATATGTGGATATACATGTTTTGGGATCTCTGTGATGCTTGCGTGTGATGATTTTTGTTGTTATGTTGTTATGAAGTCTAATCTATATGTTGTGACAGACTTTTGATGCTCTATGTACGTGTGATGATGTCTTGATGTGATAAATGCCAATCTAATACTAGGTTTGCCATATTATCTGTTGTTTTACTTCTAATGTTTGAAGATTTGAGAACTAGATAATGGGGGGTTATTTGGATGCCTACCCTAGAGATCCTACCTAGACTAAAAAATTTCTTTTGGCACCTCCTATGGAGGAAAAATTAATGAGTTTTTAGAATTTTTTTAGATGTGGTTGGTTGAGAGATTGGGGGTGTGAACCAATCTCGTTTGAATTAAGTGGGTGTGGATAATTTCTTCAAGAAATAGTGGGACGTTTCATAATCACTTTGGAGGAAACCTACTCCAACCTCCACAATTCGAGATGAAATTATGTGAGTGAGTAGTGACTTTGTGTGTGAGCAAGTGAACAAATATGCCAAATTTTTAATAAGTTAGGTGCCAATTTGCAGCATGTGGACTTCCTGTGGTTCTTACAAATCTTGATTACCTATGTTGCTAGATGCCATTGGTACAACCTTGTGAAATTTTAAAGTCCCTAAAGAACTAGCATGTGGACATATGGGTCCTTACCAATCCTTTAAATTCCCTAATGTGAATTAATCTAAGAAAAATTCAAAAAAATATCCTAGATTGCAAGCATGTGGGCATGTATGGTCCTATTAGAATGATCTTTAAACTCCCCTAGTGATGTAAACTAAGAAAGTAGCTTCAAAGACTATCCTAACTTTGCAACACGTGGGCATGTATGGGCCCTTACAAATTGAATATGTTTTGAAAAGAAACTAAGAGGAGACCTAGGGGGCTTTGTCCTCTCCTAAAGATTTTAAGGGAGATGAAATATCTCCTTAATCACATTTTTTATTCTCAAGATCACTCTATGGTGTGAGAGAAGAGCATACTCAATGATTAAAGTTCGATTTATGGTCCCAATGCAAGTGTTTTATAGATGTGATAGTAAAGGATCTCAACTTAACTTTTACAATCAAAACAAGCCATCCATGTGGCAACTCAAAGCAAAAATAGGAGAAATATGGTTCTTTTTAACCCCCTAAGTGTCTATGTTTTGACTAACCCTTCATGTGGAGAGGGAATCTAAGTGTGGTGAATTTACAATATTGCATAAAAGCAAGATTTTGAAGGCTAGGGGCCTTTCAAAACATCACATAAACTCTTACAATGTTGAGATTCTGGATAGATGTGTGGGTTTTAGTTCAGATAGAGGTGCAGTGGGTGCACAATGCACAGTGAAGATAATACCTTTGGGAGCACTGTGCGAAAAATGCGTAGAAAAACACAGTGTTGTTGGCGCACAATGCTCATAATGCACGTCCGTGGGATGAAATACTCGCGCATGTTTTGATACACATCGGGGGGGGGATTTTAAGTGTAATTCTCCTCCTCCAACTTCAAACTCAGCTCTTTGTAGATGAGCCTAGGCTGGTTATGATCTCTGCAAGGCAAATGGGTCAAAAATAAGTGCTCAAACAACCCAAATAGGGAGTAAATTGATACCTTATTCCCAGTATGGTTGCCAATCTATTGTGTCCCTTTCGTCACTTGAATGAGAAAAAATGGGGCACTTTCAAGTATAGTTGGGTCTGCTAGACAGGACAGGGGTTAGTGCGTGAATTAGACAATTGAATCACATGAAATAAACAAACAACTAACCTAAGAACAACTAAGAAAATAACTAAAGAAAGAAAACTAAAATGCATGAGGAAATTAGAACCAAAATCAATCAAACAAATGACCAATAATCATGCCACCAATGGAGAAGTATATTAGTTTGCAAATACAGTAGAGAAAGGAGGACTTATGGATCCCCTCTTCCTCCTTGGGATAGCTCTTGAGTCCCCTATGTGAGAGCTCTTCTTACAAATGATAAACTAGAAAGAAAATGGTGAAGAAATCCAAGTTTATTCCCTCAAGAGGTGAGGTGAATATTTTATTGAGATGATGCTAGTATGCTCCAAGAAGAAAAGAGGTTCCTTGTAGGAGAATAGAGGCATCATAATAATACAATGAGATTCTTAAATTCTTAGTGCACCCATGGCATCCTTTTATATCTTGCCTTTGAGGTAATATCCAACCGGTCTTTAGTGTGAATAAGCGTCCCTTTAGGGCACCCTTATGTCTTTGACCAACCCCCCACTTAGATTCAACTTAGATTTGAGGGTCAAATCAAGTTGGGAGCTAGTCCAGAAGTGGGTGGGGGGGCGACAAGAACCATAAATTCACCATTCACATATGTGTGCAAATTTTCTCGTATATAGTCATGCATATGACGCATTGTGTGCTCTATGGGCTTCTTTGGCCTGCACACTGTGCACACACTTCCTTTAGTGTTTTAGTGCATGCCAATTTTTTGACCAGTTGTATAGTTTTTGCCTCTTGGAAATGATTTCTTGGTGTTGCAGGTGAACTAATAGGTGTTTGGAGATGCTGTATTCCTATAACCATTTGCATGCAATGTTACAGACGAAATTTCAGTGATAACACTACGTAAGAAAGGGGGAGGGAAACAAACTGTCCACATAGGCATTTCATTGTGCATGGAGTCATAACATCCTACAGGTCAAAGGAAATCAAAATGTATACAAGACAAAAGGGATATTTAATGATGAGTAGAAGGATAGAGAATATGACAAAAGGAAGAACATCCATTGTACAAAGATTCTTTTTGCAAACATAGTAAAGATTGCGTAAACATTAAAAAATGATTTAATGGGAAAGCTACAATGGATCCTATGTTACTCTTGAATCCATCAATAAATGACATATATGGTCCTCAAAACCTGCAATATATTCAAGCAAGAGGATGACAAGAGAAATGGAAATCAAAGAATACAATCTGATAAACAACTCTCATGAATCTTTAATGGAAGAAATGATGATTACAAACACGCTCCTAGGCTTACAAATGAGCAACTAAACTACTCCTCCAACTCTCTCCTCTCTTGGATCATGAATTCAACCTCTTCCTCAACATAAAAACTCCCATATATAGTGTATCATCCTTCCTACTATAAATATGTCGAATCCCAAGTTGTTGCATTGGATTTCCTTTTCTCTAGGAGCTGTTACAACAAGGTGAAACAAAAAATCCACCTAGATCCTATTTTTTTGGGATCTTGTCTATTGTGATAAATTCCTTTTGAAACATGTCATTTTGCTTGATATCATGATAGAAAACATGTCCCTCATGTCCAAATACCTCCTAAGATTCCATTCTAACCCCCTCAGATAGGTGGAAACCCTCCTACAACTTGGATTTATGAAACTGTTAGAGTTTGCAGTGCCTTTGACAACGTGCGCTGTGAACTTTCCTTTAGGTGATAATTTCAACTTTTCTCCCAAAAAACAAACTGGGTCAGGATGATTTTTTTTCATCAAGTCCATGATATTATGATTCATCTCCAAAAACAAATTCAAAAGAACCCATATCGACATTTAAAATTTATGATGAAAAAATGACCCTGCTGTGTACTAATTTACTGCAAACTATCCCAAAATACCAGTTTGCAGTGCCTTTGATTGCACTTGCCGTAAAATTTCCTGTAGGTACCTGTTTACCTCCAAAGTTGTTCCAACCTTTTAAAATATTTAATAATAAGTTGGGAAAAAACCTTCAAGATCTTGCTACAAACCTCTTGAAACATGAAGTAACCTTGGAGAAATCATATGAATATGCTAAATTTAGCTTAAGACCCAAAATCATCACTTATGTTGTAATTGTATGAAAACAAATAGTTGGAGGATGAACATGATACAAGTAGGAGGTGATAAAAGAAGAAAACAAATCCAACTTGGGTGAGGCTGCAGACATGCACAATTGAAGCAACTCTGTGTAAAACAAAGGGTTTGCAGCGCCGATGGTTAAGTTCACAGTGCTAGTGTGCAGTGCGAATTGAGTTAGGTTTTTATGAAAATCTTGCAAGAGTTTCCACGTTTGAGGAGGAAAATATGTTTACATGTTAAAACCTTAGACCTATATGAATATCAACTGAAAAGGGTTTGATCTATCAAGAAACAGAGGGTTCACAATGCCAGTTTGCAGCGCATAGTTGTAATGGACAGTTCGTAGCACCAGTTTGCAATGTGCTTCATTCAAACTGTTAGACTTGTTTCTTGAAACCAACATGAAGAACATGGTGCATTGAATGCACTAAAAATAATGAGATATCCCTTGAAAAGTTTCCAAGGTACAATGATGAGAGATTAGTGCATAAGGTACTTCTTGATATGCCGCGAACTTTCAGGTGAGTTTGCAGCAAGTAGATTGGACACTTGACTTGACCCTCAAATAGTTGAAAATGAGATAAGGAACCTTTTGTACATCCATTTGAGACAAGACACATGATAATGATAAGTTTAATACCAAGGGTGTGACCAATGCTAACCTATATTTCTTTCATGATGATGAACACTATCATGACACCAAGACTCTTGCACAGACTAAGGTTCGAATTTTGACTCGTGAACATTTCAAATGATAACACCAATATTGCATCATCATATTGGCCAGTTGTGACTGCACCTGCACCAATATTGTCTATGTCTCTCCTCCTCCTGGTGTAGCCTCCAATTGCATTGCAATTTACACCACTTTTTCTTGAGTAGTCACCTTTTGTTGGGTTAGCGGGACTCATATATAGGGAACTAACCCCACAATGAACCATTCTCAATGCCTCACATCCTAAATTCAGAACGTCAACCTATCCAACAAAATCTTCTATCAATGTTCATAATCCCTATTGGCCCTCGACCAAGTTTTGAGGAAACATTGGTCAGGATTGACCACTTTTTGGACATCGATAGGTTGGTCGAAGATGGAGCGCCCAGGGGGAGATGAGATTGTGGGATCTCACTTGCTATGTGGACCCAAAAAGGGGCTCATTAGGGTTTATGTAATGGGTTATGGGATGTTGGCCCATGGGTTTACCCATGATTAGGCCTTTTTGTAAAAGTATAAATAAGTTAACGTTGTAAGGTAGAAGTAGCGAAGTAGGAAGTGGCTAAGTGCAAAAGTAGTAGTATGTGGCTAAGTGCAAGAGATAGGTAGTTCTCAGTTTCTTGGTGCAAAAGACTGTGTATGTAAGGCTCTGTTCTTAGTAGAGGAGTTGGCTTTGTGCCTTGACCTGATTTTGGGAAGGTGGATCTAGTGCACAGTGCGCAGATCACCTGTCCAGTGCGAAGCTTGGCTCTATGGCTTAGTGCACAAGAGTAGGGGAATGTAAGAGATTGAAGACTAATAGAAGAAGAAGAAGTCGTTGGTGGATGTAGCCCCACACTGGGGTGAACCACATATATCATGTGTTGATGGTTTGCTTTGTGTTATGATATTTATGCTATAGATTTGCTTAGTGCATTGATTATAATGAATGATAAATAGATCTATGAATGCTTAGTGCTTTGCCTATGTTGAATGTGTTAGATATAACTTCTAATTCTAAGTGCGAAGTGTATGTTATCATTGTTACTGCGCTGATTTCTACTTAGGGTTTGATATGCAATGTGAATAAAGCTAATGAATTAATATGTGTTGTCCCTAAGTCCTCTGCGAGGTGTTATAATTACAGATCCATGTCCCAACTTGGTTACAGACACTTGAGTCCCGTAACCCCCCCTGCCTCTACCTCGGGTGAGACTACATCTGCTTCGTAGGTGTTGATGAAAGGGCCAATAGTTAGGGTTTTTTTGGTGTGTTGTTTAAGCGTTGATCCCTGGGTTTTCCCCTGTGCCAACAAATGGTTTCATTTCTAGGACCTGAAACTGTGATTGCTAGGAATTGAAAGAAAATAAAATATTTGTGCGTAGATTTGTTGTTGTAGTGCACAGTATTCTACTTGAATTGTGAAGCCCTATGCTAAGAAAGAAACCTGATCTGAAGAAAAGAGGTAATATATTAAAAGAGGTAAAGCTTTATGATTTGATAAGAGTATTATAAGTGGAATTTTTTGTTTCGAAAATATGAATCTAGGTATGTTTGATAGATTCTGTCCTAGTCTGAAAGCTTGGGTATAGCTAGAAGAAAGAGTTTATCTGAATAATATTGATAGAAATAGAGAAATATATGTTATTCCTATGCATAGAAAGAATTTTTGGACTAATAAGTGGATGCAGGAACCTAGAAAGAATTTTTGTAGATTGCAGGTCCAACACTGTGATCCCAGTGCATAGTACAAGAGCGGTTGGGGAACACTTAAGAGAAAGAGAGGATTGAAACTATGCTATAGCTGCAAAAGACTGATACATCTTGCTAAGTAATGCCCTGGTGCAGGTCCTATTTGTCTTTGTTGTAAAATTGTTGGTCATGAAGTTGAGGATTTCCCAAGGATGATTGATAAAGTTGAACAAATGAACATGAGTCAAGAAAATAAGAGCATATTAGAGAATCATAAAGAGAAAGCTCAAACTATGTTAATATAGTTTAAAGAAGTAATGGATGAGCAGAAAGATTTTAGTTTACCAGAGATTTTGAAAGAAAAATAGCGCATAAGTACAAGAATATGAGACTTTGAGATAGACTGTGTCTTGGATGAAGAGACACCAGTGAATATTATGACATAAATCACTTGGGAAATTTTGGGAAAGCCTATTGTGGTACCTTCACTGGGAAGGATAGGATTGTTCAGAGGAAATATGATAACCCTATGTGGAAGAGTTACTAAGGAACGACTTGGATCGAGAAGGATCATATCATAAGGAAAGCAGAGGGAGAAGCTACAGAAAATAAAAAACAAGAACTAAGGGATTCCATAGCTAGAAGAATAGATCGACTGATGGAAGAATGAGAAGTTGAGTCGAAGCAAAAAAATGCAAGAGAATTAGCTATCAAGGTCGAAACAACACAAGAAGGTTTGAAGGACCTATCCATGAAAGAAATAAGAATACCCACCCTAGAGTTAATAAGAGAAGAGGTATTACCTTTGAACCCTTTGAAATATCATCAACAACGGGAAACCACTATACTAAGAAAAGATAAGAATAAGAATGGAAAGAGGAACCCAGAGACTCAGATCACAGGAAAGAAGGAAAGGAAGCTTAGTAATAATAAATCCAAGTTAGAAAAACTAAAGGAAGTTCCAGAGAAGACTTTGTAGGAGGCATGCTTACAGGCTCTGAACCTCACCGGAACAACAGAACCACGTAGAGTGGGAATTCACCCTGACAAAGCTATATGACCATTGGAGGTGCCCCAACTATTAGAGCGATGCCTTGAATGACTAGGAAACACATTTATGGGTGACTATACCATGTTTGGGACGTTGAGACTATGCCATAATGTATAGATTCACATTGATTGAGGCATTCATTCCTGTTGGAGGAATCCGTTACGACACTTTCTTATTTAACCCATCCGACACTATGCTGAGACCACTTTTTTCCACCTATGATTAACTAAGCTAACATAGAAGTGATTGTGTGTGTCGAACTGTGCTATCATACCTCACCATATTTTATTTCCCCGCTATCCGCTTACCTACCCCGACTTATTTGTTAACAACGAGAATGTCGACCGAGCGCACTGAGCTAGAGAAATCCATCGAAGAGGTTCTGAAAAAGTTTATGGCTGATAAAACTATGTCTAAGGGAGTACAAGTATTGTCGACCAGGGGACTGCAAGAATCCACCTTGACCGGACATCGTTCGGGTTGTGTCAACCATGCCACTGAGAAGCGAAGTAAGCATCATGACGATCTGGCTAATGCGAAGTAGATCCTTTCAATCTTACCTGATTACATCCCACCTTTGGTTGGCGTGTTTAATCGCGACATCATTCCATGAGACTTCGAGTATACTTTGATCACCGTATACATCCCGAAGGGGATACGCGTAGAGGTAATCCACTTGGGACATATCCCAGCCTTGAAGAACAATGATTTCAACCTTGGGGACAACAAGAACTACATGATGATCATGCCCCACAAATATCTGATGAAGACGACTAGGAAGAAGCCTCACATCGTCTCCCAGCCTTGGATAAAGGAGCTCTTGTAGTCCACAATACTGAACGTGTTGGCCCTTGGTTATGGAAGTAAGTGAATATCAAAGAATAAAAGGTCAAACGTGAACTGCGCGGGAGACACAGTGACTGTCACTGGTTTGAAGTAAGAAAAACAACAGAAAATCCAGAGCGAAGTACGGAAAAACAAGTTGTTGGATGAGGAGATCGAGGAAGACAGATCAACAAGGAAGATGGATCGAGGAAAACTCAACAAGCAGAGAAAGCCACCATTGGGTGCTTTGGAGCACCGCACGAGAAGGGAGGAAAGACAGGCTGGCAAATCCCTGAAAAGGTGGGTCAAGTTGACCTAGGGTTTTAGACACCTAGGGTTTTGGGTAATTAGGGTTTTGACACCTAGGTTTCGAACTAAAGCTGTCAGTGAGGGACTATAATGTATAAATAGAGGTCGAGAGGACCTAAGTTGGGTTGGTACTAGAGTTGGGTATTGATATTGATTGTTGTTGGTTGAGATATTATTGTATTGTGAGAGAGGGGAGTGATGAGTGTGAGAGCCTTTAGGTATTGTAAGATCTTCAGCTGGGTGCGAAGATCAAGTCCTACAGCTGGGTGCGCAGGAAGGTGGGAGATAGATAGAAGAAGAGAGAAGATCTATTGACTAAAAGCGTGGATCATAACTATAAGCTTTATCTTAATATATCATAAGCACAATTATGTGGACGTATCCCTAGAGAGAGGGTGAACCACATATATTTTGTGTCGTATGTGTGATTGATGCCTGGATTTGTGTCATTTTTATACTGTTATTTGCATTATTGTGTTAGATTAGATTTATAATTGCGCAGATTAGATCTAGCTGGTAAGAGATATATGAATGTTGCATTATTGTTGTATTATTTCCACTTGATATTCCCCTGGTTGTAGACATCTCTATCCTGCAACCCCACTCTTAGTTTCTTCGGGTGAGACTACATCTACTTCAAAGGTGTTGTCGAAAGGGACAATAGCTAGGGCTTGTTGGTGCACTCTTGGAGTGAACCCTGGATCTTCCCCTATGCCAACAAATGGTTCCGTTACCAGGACAAGAATTGTTTTAATGGAATTTCAAGGTGGTTCCCATCGAAGACAAAGATTCAAAAGTGGATAGAGGATCAAGAGAGGGACTTCGATGAAGCCCAGAACAAGAACTCTAAACTGAGTACTAAAGATTGACTACAAAGATACATCTTCACCTACATTCATGAGATATTCTTTGGAGGAATCCACCAGGATTTTTTTGAGTGGTTGGCTAGGTTAGCCGATACCCAGTTCGAGATCAGATCTAGACCTCCTGTGGTTTGGACACCAACACTGATCCAGAAGGTCAAGAGAGTTGACAATGTTGTATCCAGAGCAGTAGATCATTGGTTTGATAGTACCATTGGAGGGTATATCACCAAATTTGCTGTTGATAGGGTAGAATCATATAGCCAAGCCGAGAGATACTTTTTCAAAGGACCCAGAGGAATTTTTTTTCACTTTCTGAAGCTGAGAATCAAGATGTTGTTGCATGAAAAGAACGTCTTGAAGATACAGTAGATTGGCTGGACCTGAAAAGGCTAATGTTCATAAATTCAGATAGCGACAACGACACAAAAGCTGGACATACACGCAGTGGAAGAGTATTCATATGGGTTCACCTTGAGAACCTGTTTAAGAAAAACTACAGAGAAGAGGGTTTCTACAGTGGAGAAGAGGTATATCTATCCGACGAAGAACATTCAGAACCCACCAGAATAGAAGAAGGGGAAGCTAAATAACTTCGCCAAAGCGAGCCAGAAACCTCAGGAACTGCACAGATTACTGAAGTAAGTAACATTAACCCTCCTATTGTTTCAATAGCACCAAGCAACCAGAATAGCCAGAACCACCATAGTCTTTAGAGTGTTGTTACTAGCAACTCAACCTACACTCAGACAGGAAGTCTAGGGAACTCTATGTAAGATGAGATGAGACTCCCTATCTTCAGGGGAGATGGATTTGAGGATCCCAATCAACACTGGTTCCTATGTGAGGTCGTGTGGAATATTAAAAGTATCATTGACGAAGCCATCAAGAGAACCCAGTTCAACAATACGCTAAGGGACCATGCGCTTAGTTGGTACATGAAACTTGTCCAAGGAATGGCACAGCCTAAGCCACTGAATGAGATCAAGAATGCACTGATTGCAGAGTTTAAGAAACCTAAGTCGGAGTCACAATGTATTACAGAGCTAAAAGAGATCAAACAAAAGGTAGCATAACCTGTTTGGGAGTTCGACCAGAGATGGAAGACCCTAACAGGCCGATTAAACTTTCAAATCCCCGATGAACAAAACAAAGAATGGTTCATCACGACGCTATTACCACACATCAGAGTCCCTCTGATGCAGTAGAATATTTCATAGAAGGTAGAAGCTTTGGAGATCACCATGAATCTTGAATCAACACCTATGGGAGAATCTAGCTCAGGCATGAGCCAGATCTTGAGCCAGCTGACTAGTTTGTCTCTGCAGGTCAAGGATATGAAGAAGAACAAGGGGAAGGAAAAAAGAGAAGATATCTGGTGTGTAATATGCATATCTGAAGGTCATGATAAGGAACATTGTCCCTTATTTCATGAGTATTTGGCCTCAAGAGCATCGATCCCCTTGAAGCAAGTTAACCTGCCCTGGTGCGATGTATGCAGAAATAGGCATTGCCCAGGTGAGTGCTATTACATGCATAAGTATGTTCAGACACCCACTGTAATATCCCTCGGCCGAACCCAAATGTAAATATAATCCAAGTATATTTAAGCTAGTGAGTTGTTTAGACATCATTTTTGTAATACACCTTTCATGGCATGGTGCGCGCATATACTACACAGTAAAGGGATGTAATGTGCACATTTCTGAATACCGCACATAGTAACTAAGGTGTGCGCAACCTTAAAGACAGAGGATACAACACACAGTAACTAAGTGCGCACAATATTAAGGTCAGCGAACCTTTGTGTATATAATATGCATTATAGGCTGGTGAGCCAGTATTGTAAGCCGGAATGCTTATGTCTTGGGATTAGGCCAACACACCTAGATGTCAAGGGCCAATGTGCCTACTTTGTACATGACTCATGATTAATATAAAATACATCACCGCATGCAGACTAACCATGATAAAAGATATGGGGGACTGAACTTAACTAGTTAGGGAAAGGGAGGGCCAAAAATCAAGGGAATATTATATTAATATTTCCCAAAACATAAAGTATGGATAATTTTATCCTAAGTTTTAAAGTTGGGGACAAGTGGACAAAAGTAACTTCTGATATGACAAGTGTCAAGTTGGGGACATGCATTCATATCATGGGGAAACTTAGCTCAGGGGGGAATTTGAGAAAAAGAGAGCGGGCGAACATAGAACAGAGAGGGGAGGAAAACCAACAGGCTGGCCATCATTTTTGACAGAGAGAGTTCACAGTGATTCCAAAAACAAACTCAGTTATCCAGTCAATGAATCCATGATCATTTCACTCATACATTCCGTTATCCTTGAGACAACCATTCCACCTTTCTGAAACTTGTTTCCCCATCCCTTTTGGTTGGTGTACCTGGTTAGCTTGGAGCGGGATCGAAGAAGCGGGTTGTCAAGCCCATGAGCAGTTCTCTAGGTGAGAGAATTGCTGGAGATTGAATTTCGTAAGTGCTAAACTGTAGCTACAATGCTCAAAGACTTCTAGTCCGGCTTGTTGTTGAAGCCCTGGAAGGGAAGTGGGGCAGCCGAGGGGCTGTTGAGCAGAGAAGGGACACACTTCCTTGGGTGGAACATGCATGTGGGGAATGAGAGGCTGTAGGTTGTTAGTTGAGTGAGCACTTGAGATAGAGTATTTCCTATTGTCCATGAGCCTTAGCCTGGATAGGAATCCCTTTACCCTGGGTGGATTTCAGTCCCAGCTCGAGGGTGATTCACTGTTGAGAGTGATGAACAGTGTAATCTATGGCTGGGAGGTTCGTGGACAGTCTGTAAGTAGTTGGCGACAATATTTTAAAGATAAGTATCAATTGTATGATATATGGATATGCTGTTTTGTTATTTACATGCCCATGTTACGATTTTATCATATATGTGACTATGAATGCTTGTGTGCTTATAAGTAATTTCCTGTAAATGATGCATATCGGTAATTACTATTATTTTAATATAAAAGTCGTGAGTTACAGAAAGTGATGGTTTTCTTATATTTATATGTAAAGATTCCGCTAGCGTGTTGTATGTATATGTTTTAGTTGCATGCAGTCTAAAGAGTAAATTTAGGTGGCATTACTTAGTTGACTACTGGGTATTCTATTGTATGTTCCGCAGTATGGGAACAAAAATGTTCCCTAGAGTAGCATGGTCCGGCCTCACGGTTGGAAATGTTACCGACTGGCGTCAGATCATGAGTGGTTGCTCTGGAGTGGCGTACCCCGGCCTTAGGTTGGTCGAGGGGGTTGTTATAGTTTGGTATAAGAGCCTCAGTTCAACACTGAGTTTGGATGGACCAGAAGGGTGCAATCAAAGTGAATATTCATAGAAAAGTAACTTCGAAGTGACCAGAATTAGAGTCATAAAGTGTCCTTGGAAAAGGTTGACGTGCACAACAAATTGTGGCACCACGTGGAAGATTATTATGCGTATATGCACGTGCTGAAAATTAGTCTTGCACGATAAGCACACACATAGTAAGGTGCACATGGAGTGCACAAGTATTGCCTAACACATAGGAGTTTTATTGGTACGTGCATAAGTACGAGTATACATTGTTTCGCGACAATGTATTCAGTAGTGTGCAAAGATATTTGAGCGTGAAGGAATATGTTAAACTTGACATGGTTCATGCATAGGAAGAAAATGCGTGTGGAATATCGATGCATAGTATCAAAACTATGCGCAGTGGATATTGGCGCACAACGCCAGAATAGTGCGCGTAAGTAGTCGGTACGACGAAGAAGAAATGCATAGTAGATGTAGGTGCGCGGAGAAGTGTTTACCTTGTAATATTGCTAGGTACGATAATATAAATGAACAGGTCAAGTTAATGAGCGTGAATTTGCTTGGAAGGTGAGGAGTCTGAGTTTAAATTGCATAATAATAAAAGAAAAATAAACACATAACCGCATTGATGTATTAATTTCAAATTAATTTCTTCCGATTTAGACAGATGAAAATAAAATATAAGATTACAAGAAAAAAATTATTATAAAAGAAAACAAAAGTCATAACATCACCAGATAGAAATTGTAATAAAATAGTCTAAAATCCGTTTCTGTATTTATATAATCATATTAATCACAAAATTAGAAAAGGGTGATGACAGAAGTTAGCCTATTGTAAAAAGGGTCGTTGAAGAACAAGCCTATCATCTCTTGTACTCTTTAACTCCACTACCAGCTGTTCAAAATTTGTCGAGACATGCTTATCTTAGTTGAAGACTTACTTCAACTTAGCAATCCCCGCCTTTAAAGAAGAGTCTAAGAAGACTGGTTGATTTTCTCCAACACTTTCATCCACTTCAACCGTAGATTCCTCCTTCTTATGCCGCTTACTCCTTTTCTTCTTAGCGGCTGGACTGTTGATGATTAAATCCTTTATAATGGGATTTAGCCTAACTTCCAATCATGATTCTATAACTGAATCTATGTGGAACTTAGTTGCTAGAAGGTGCACGAGGACCCTTTCCTCCTTATTCGCAGGAAAGCCTATCATGTTGCTCGAATAACTAGTCTCACTCGACTTAGCTTTGTTCATGTCTGTCAGGTTGAGGATACTGAAATGTGTCTGTATAGAGAGCAGGAAGTCAAGCAGCTTGAAGATTACTATGGTTATGGATACTCATATATCTTCATACTTGGGGAGTGGTAATTATAGAACTCCATTTACGAAGTGCAGACATATTACTTACAAAGAGAGTTGGGTTTCCATGCTCAGCTAATCCATTTCGAATTATTATCTTTTGATTTCACTACATGGCGGAGTTTGGCTGACGTCACATAGCTGCGAAGTACCGAATGAATGAAACAGGGTGATCTGACTAGCCATCGTCTGCTCCACGAGTGGTGGATTTGACATGTTGAGACATGTGATACCACATCTTGGTGAAAGTGGTTTCGACAATACCACCTTCTTATGCAAGTGTATCTCAGAAGACACTGTGCGTCAACGTTCTTGAGATTTGGGTCTTATCTAGAATTGTCTTGGTGATAACACCAGGAAACTGGGAGTGATAATGTTGATGTGTATGTTGAACCGAAATGGTGCATATTCTCATGAATTGTTGATTTGTTAGTTTGATTAGTTTCGATGGCTGCACGTTTTGTAGAATTAACAACAACTCGGTCAGGTCAGACCAATGCAGAGTCTATAGGAATGGAAGAGGCATAGGACAATTACAATCATCCAGAGAAGAGCAGAGCGATGGATGTCCATTTGGGCATGGAAGGAACGAACTCCAATGGACATGGAGAAGAAAGGAATGAAGATATGAATATGGATGAGACCATTAAGAATTTGCAGAAGGATGTCCAAAGCCATAAAGCTAATAATGAAAGGCTTATGAAAGCCAAAGAGTAGCAGGATGACTTCAACATGAAACTATTGGAAGGTTTGAACATAATAGAGAGGAAATTGGCTAAGGAGAGTGACTCAAGTAGATCTGAGAGTCACAAATCTTCAGAGGAGAAGAGAGAAGTAAAAAGTGCTAGTAGACATCACCATCATCCCCATATAAATTCCCATAAGAGAGAAGACAACAACTAAAGTCTATCCCCTTCCAGAAGGTATAAGAGATCTAGGGTGGATGAGCTGCAAGGAGAAATGAACAAAATCAAACCTCCTACTTTTGATGGTGAGCACAAGAAGGATGAAGATGATGAAACATGGTTTCTAGGCATGAGGAAGTATTTTCAATTGCATAATTATTCTTCTCATGCTGAAGGTAGAATCACTATTTATCAACTCAAAGGAAAGGCCTCCATGTGGTGGGATCAACTTGTGCAGGTACAACACATTGTAGAGAAAAGTGTTACTTGGAGAGAATTCAAGAAGTATTTTGAGAAGAAATACTTGACCAAGAGATACTATGACAAGAAAATGAAAGAGTTCTTTGAACTCAAGCTTCGAAGTACGACCATCAATGAATATGAGGGAAGGTTTATGGAACTGTTGAAGTACGTCTCTTTCATGAAGGATGAGACAGTCAAGATTCAACAGTACTTAAGTGGATTGCCATCATTCATTAGTGACAAAATACAGTATGATGATCCCAAGACATTAGAAGAGACCATAAGGAGAGCTAAATGCTTATATGACCAAATGAAAGCAAGACCAACTTTCCAAAAGGCTTGGGAAGACAATAAGAAATTCAAGATGGATTAGAGGAAGAAGGGAGCTAAGCCACCATTCTTCATAAATAATCCACAATGGCAGCAAACGCATAAGGAAACCATAATGATTGACACAGGGAGTCAAGGGCCAAGACAACTACCTATGCAATGTTGGGGTTGTAAAGGAGATCACAGGTTTAGAGATTATCCTCACAGAGGCGAAAAAGGTAGGGTTGTTCATAATGTACAAAGAGATGAGATAGTAGAGGACATGGGCAGAAATGTGTCAAGGATTTATGTAGCCCTGGACAACAAGCAAGCAGAGCATTAGTCCCACATGATTGAAGTGGAAGGTATGATCAACAACCAAACTCTTGATATTTTAATTGATTCAGGAGCTAGCCATAGTTATATAGACCCAAAGATGGTGGAAAGTTTGCATTTACCAAGAAACAAGCATGGGAAATCCTGGTTGGTGCAACTGGCTGCAAGAGCCAAAAGAAAAGTTAATGAGATGGTTAAGTCCTGCCTCATAGACATGAATGGACTAAATACCAGGGCAGATTTGAACATCTTACCCTTAGGTTCCTATGAATTTTTAATTGGGATGGATTGGTTGGACCCACATCATGCTCTATTGGATTTTCATAACAAAGAATTCACTTGCTTGGATGAAGAAGGGAACCAAAGGAAAGTGCAGGGAATTCCTAGGGTAGTAACAGTTAGAGAAATTTCAGCATTACAGCTGAAGAAATGTTATAGAAGAGGATGTCAAATATTTTCAGCTCATATGGAGGAGACACCTAAGGACAAGGTGCCAAATTTGGAGAATTATGCAGTCCTGAAAGAGTTTGAATATGTATTCAAGGAAGTACTAGGACTACCCCCAAGGAGAGACATTGATTTCTCTATAGCTTTGATGCCTGGAGCAACACCAATATCAAAGACTCCTTACAGGATGAGTAAGAATTGAAGGAGTTGCAAATGCAACTTGAAGAACTTCTGAAGAAGGGGTATATACACCCAAGTGTATCACCTTGGGGTGCCCTAGTCGTGTTTGTGAAAAATAAAGATGGAACGTTAAGATTGTGCATTGACTTCAGACAATTGAATAAAGTGACTGTTAAGAACAAATATCCTCTACCAAGGATTGATGATCTCTTTGATAAATTGAAAGATGCAAGGATATTTTCAAAGATAGATCTCAGATCAGGATACCATCAGGTAAGAATTAAAGAAGAAGATATTAGCAAGACCGCCTTCAAGACAAGGTATGGTCATTATGAGTTCACAGTGGTATAGTTTGGATTGTCAAATGCACCAGCTATTTTCATGTGCTTAATGAATGGTGTTTTCCGAGAGTATTTGGACAAGTTTGTCATTGTATTTTTGGATGACATTCTTATATATTCCAAGTCAGAGGAAGAGCATGAACAACATTTAAAGATGGTGTTGCAAGTATTAAGGGAGCATCAGTTGTATTCCAAATTGAGAAAGTGCTCATTTTATCAGAAACAAATTCATTATTTGGGGCACATCATCTCAGAAGATGGGATAGCAGTGGACCCTGAGAAGGTAGAATCCATTAGAGAATGGTCAACACCAAAGAATGTGAAAGAGGTGAGATCTTTCATGGGACTTGTAGGCTACTACAGGAGATTCATTGGAGGATTCTCGAAGATAGCACACCCAATCACTTCCTTGCAAAGGAAAGGTATGAAGTTTCAGTGGATGTCAGACCGTGAAAGGAGTTTCCAACATTTGAAACAATTATTGACAAGTGCTCCAATACTAAGGATTGCAGACCCAAATGAATATTTCATTGTATGAAAAGATGCATGTAATGAAGGAATGGGTGGAGTCCTCAGTCAAAATGGATTTGTGATATGGTATGAATCAAGGAAGTTGAAGGAGCATGAAAGAAACTATGCCACTCATGATTTGGAGTTGGTAGCCATAGTGCATGCCCTGAGGAAATGGAGACACTACCTCATGGGAAAGAGGTTTGAGCTAAGAACATGCCACAATGGTTTGAAATATTTATTTGATCAAAAAAATCTAAATGCTAGACAAAGCAGATGGTTATAATTTCTAAGAAAATATGACTTTGATATAAAGCATATCAAAGGGAAAGAAAATAAAGTGGCTGATGCACTCAGTAGGAGGGTGCATGAGCTTCATGCTACAACCATCAACATGTATCGGACTGATGTTAACAGAAAAATTTTGGAGGCTGCAAATACAGATTTGCAGTACAGAGAATTGGTAGCAATGCTACAACAAGGTAAGACACCCCAGAAGATGGATATTTATAAGTTGGGAGTAGATGGAATACTGCTGCACAAGAACAAAATTTTTATACCAAGTGTCCAGGACTTGAAACGTATAATTTTGCGTGAGATACATAATGCTCCTTATGTAAAGCACCCTGGATATCAGAAAAACGTAACAGCGGTCAAGAGCCAATACTTTTGGACAGGTATGAAGAGAGAAATTGTAGAATACATCGCTAGGTGTATGGAGTGCCAGAAAGTTAAAATAGAGCATAAGCACCTAGGAGGATTGTTGCAACCTTTGCCCATTCCTGAAAGGAAGTGGGAAGTGGTGACAATGGATTTTATTACGGGATTTCCCAGAACAGGTAAGCTACATGATTCGGTTATGGTAGTGGTGGAAAAGCTCACAAAAGATTCCCATTTTATTCCACTAAAAACTACTCACAAAGCAACAGATGTTACTGATATATTCATTAAGGAAGTGGCACGATTGCACGAAATTCCTAAAACGATCATGTCTGATAGAGACCCAAAATTCACCTCGAATTTCTAGAAAGGATTGTTCAAAGGGTTCAAAATGAATCTAAACTTTATTACAACTTATCATCCCAAGTCTGATGGATAGACAAAAAGAGTGAATAGGGTGATAGAATATATGTTGAGAATGTATGTGATGGACAAACCATCGAAATGGGAAGACTACCTACACTTGGTATAATTATCTTACAATAATGGGTATCAAGCATCATTGAAAATGAGCCCATTTGAAGCACTTTACGACAGAAGGTGCAATACTCCAATAAGCTGGGATAATCCAGCTGATAGAACAGTAGTCAGGCCAGAGTTGCTCAAGGAGATGGAGGACCAAATGTTAAAAATTAAGAAGAATTTGAAAGATGCCCAAGACAGACATAAAAGCTATGCTGATAAAAATAGAATCCACATAGAATTCAAAGTGGATGATCATGTTTTCCTGAAAGTGAAAGATAACAGAAGCTCCCTAAAGTTGGGAAGCTGTGCCAAGTTAACAACTAGATTTTGTGGACCATTTGAAATCCTAGAGAGGATTGGTCCAGTTGCTTATATGATTGCATTACCTGCATCTATGTCTGTTCATAATGTCTTCCATGTATCATTGCTAAATAAATATATACCTGATGCTAATCATTTTTTTGATTGGAATGCTATTCAGGTGGAGCAAGAAGGCACTTTCCAAGTGCATCCGGTGCGCATCCTGGATCGAAAAATCAAACAACTCAGGAATCGATCCATAGGGCTTGTAAAGGTCCAATGGACCTGGTACAGACCTGAATACGCTACTTGGGAGCATGAGGATGCAATGCAGGCAGAGTACCCACATCTTTTTGAAGAATCTTGAGAATTTTGTTGTATATGGGTACATGATGCACTGAGGACAATGCATAAATAAGGGGAGGGGATTGTAATATCCCTCGAATGAACCCAAATGTAAATATAATCCAAGTATATTTAAGCTAGTGAGTTGTTTAAACATCATTTTTGTAATACACCTTTCATGGCATGGTGCACGCATATACTGCACAATAAAGGGATGTAATGTGCACATTTCTGAATACCGCGCGCAGTAACTAAGGTGCACACAACCTTAAAGACAGAGGATACAATGCGCAATAACTAAGTGCGTGCAATATTAATTTGAACAAAAATTTGTGTATATAATATGCATTATAGGCTGGTGAGCCAATATTGTAAGCCATAATGCTTATGTCTTGGACTCAGGCTAGCGCGCCTAGATGTCAAGGGCCAATGCGCCTACTTTGTACATGACTCATGATTAATATAAAATACATCATTGCGCACAGACCGACCACGATAAAAGACATGGGGGACTGAACTTCACCAGTTAGGGAAAGGGAGGGCCAAAAGTCAAGGGAATATTATATTAATATTTCCCAAAACATAAAGTATGGATAATTTTATCCTAAGTTCTAAAGTTGGGGACAAGTGGACAAAAGTAACTTCCGATATGACAAGTGTCAAGTTGGGGACATTCATTCATATCGTGGGGAAACTTAGCCCAGGGGGGTGTGGTTCCAGAGTCTGTACTTAAGGCTAAGAAGTACAGTGTCTAGGCATCCGAAAGTGAGTAAGGGGTAGAGAAGGAAGAAATGTCAACATTAGGCAAGGGAAGCTAGGGTTGATTTCTAGGTTGTTGTCTAGCTTCCAACTGTTCCTGGATGTTTATGTCCCTTTCAATTGCTGCCCACAAACGTTCTAGTTCTACCTGGGTAGTGGCTGTTTTAAGAATAGTATAAAAAAGATTTAGGGAAATATATGTTTGATCTGATAGTCCAGGTTCAATATTAGGCTGTCTTGTCATAGGTACTATCATAGAGGAACAAAATGATAAGAAAATCTCAAAGAAAGTTTTTAGATGTTGTCTCGATTTCGGTCGTATAAAAGGAGAGTTATAGCTCCAATAGTGAAAACAGGGTACAAACAAAAGGCCCTTTCCCGTAACTGAGTTATATTTTAATAAATGTGTGTGAGGTGTAAGGAAACATTAAGCTGTCTATCATATAAGGCTCCTATCAAGGGAGAATCTCACTTATAAACAGAAGAAGAAAAAGATAAAGAAATAACCTGATGAAGCATAAAATATATATAGAAATCTAAAATGTTCACTGGTCTTATACCTGTTGATAGCCGGTACAAAGGAAAAACGGTAAACAATATAGAAAACTAGAATTTATTGACTATAGTAGAGGTTGCACTAAATTATAGCGAAACATTAATCAGATACATATATGAAATGGAATGAAATATGAAATACAAGGAAGCAAACTCATAACACAGTCGTGAAGGAATTGAGAATCTTTGGATTTGCTTTGTATTAACTCTCGAGGAAATAATCTCTATTACAATCGACCCAAAAAGGTCCAGCCCTTTGTTTCTTCCTTCTATTGTATATTTATACAGATTTACATATGATGGAATCTCAATTGTTCCAGGATTTACAGTTACAACAAGAAGGAGATCAATCATTTCATTTCTTTATCTCTGTCTCTATTTAGTACCAAAAGCCTGCCCCTTCCCATTCTCAGTACAAGTGACACATTTCTCCACCAGCCGAGATATCATCCTAGAAGGTTCCGCTTGCCAATTGGCCTCGCAAACATAACAATCTTTGACTAATTGTGGTAACCTTTCTTCCATATGTCGGTCTAGGGTGTCGATGGTGCACAATCGCAGACTTGGTTTAATAATCCATTTATCTATTTGAACTATGTCTGCCAAAGTTACTTGTGAGATTTCAGTCGAATCTCTTTCTTCTTTCTCATTTATATCAAGCGAGAATTTCGCTATATTCATTTGGTTCAGTGTCTCAACATTGCTCTCACTATCAAAGCCTAACAGATATCCATCTACATAACCGAAGGCCTCTTCCCAGGATTTCCTTATCCTCTTGGCTTGCAATTTGCCTTCTGATATGCCATGCTCCCATTCTTTCAACAAAATATTACCTCGGGTCTGTTTCGAAATGGAAAACTTAGAAATTTTTCATGATTCCCTGTTTGCTATAGCTATTACAACCTCTTGAAATGTGACCCGGGTTTCTCCAATTTCTCTCTCTCTGACAGATAATTTTTCTAATACTTGATCAATAAGCAGAAAATTGTCCTGAATCGTCTATACCTTAGCAAGTAAACTTTGTTGGGCTGCAGAAACCCTGCTCCGAATCTCCATAGCCTGGGACTGGAATATCCTGATATTTATAACTTGGCTTTCAGTGAACTCTAATCTAACCTGTAGTTGTTCAATCAAGTCTCTTTGCTGGCCTACTTGTATTTGATTGGTATGAGCTACCAGCTCTGCTTGTTCGAGCTTAGCTTTGAGCAGCTCAATTTACTTTTTGTAGGCCATTCTTGCTTGTTCTATTCCCGTGCTTGCCTAGTCCTTGGAAACCTCTTCTGTTGTGGCTAGTTTAGCTTCTAAGGTTTTGATGAGGTGATTTTTTCGCTTCAGCTGATTTTTCAAAACCCCGACTGAAAATTGGTTTGTTGTAGCATACACCCCTAATGTCCCGGTTATTTCCGTCGCAAAATCTTCTTTCTTCTTATCTTTTCTGTCAGTCAACACCTTAAATTTCTTGTCCGTTGATCCTGCTTCTTGATAGAATTCTCTTTTTACCACAACTTTTCTCATTTTATCAAAAAAGAACTCATTTGGAGGGAGCTCTTCCATCCTTATAGGTCTCAATTGTTCGTTGAAAATCCACCCTACGTCTATGTTCCCTTGAGTTGACTGTAAGGGAGTAATGGAGGCGATGTGATCTCTGATTTGCTTAGATGACTGGCCTGGAGTGGTAACTGGAGTCTGCTTTTTCAGTGGATCGAGAGTTTTTATTTCTGGTTTCGGACTCCCAGTTTTCTCTCCCCTGTTCTGGTGTGTTTCTTGTTTGGGTGCTGTATCTTTGGAGCCTTCGGCTTCTTTTCGCTGCACCTCTGCTATTATTGGATTCTCACCTCACAATAATGGGGGAAGACAACTCCGTCGATGTTATTGGAATTTTAAAACATCAGCCCTCTCTTCGGGTGCCAGGGCTTGTATCCGAGCCAAAACCTCGACATAAGATCTCGTGCCTCGGAAAATGTCATCTGAGGGTGAATTTTCATGTTCGAACCTTTTAAGCCCACAAATGGCTAAGTGATTACTTATGACCCTCTGTGGGTCGTGCTTTTTGAATTTGACATGAACCAATTTTAGGTCCTCCAGGGCTGCTGCCTCAGCTTTAGCATGCCCGAAATCTAACAAAGAATAGGAACTTAAATGAATAGGAAAAGGTGGCCATACCTTCTTAGAATATCCCTTAAGCTCCTTGCTTACGCCACCAATTACGGTTTGTTTGGCAATCTCACGACAAGCCAGCCTATTGGGTATGAATAATGGCAAGGCGTTCGGAGGAACAGAAGCATTGAAAACCCTAAGATATGAAAATTCCGCTTCCACGTACCAATCGACTAAACTACTCAGATTTACTGCGATACTGTCTGAGAACCTGGGTGGCGGGTGGCCGAAGATAGTGACATGTAGCGGTACCATCACCCAGTTAAATATTTCATACACAAAATTTGAGGCTTTGTCTTCCCACATCTTTGAATGGTAGATGTGGATGGGCTCAGCCTCCAATGGAGTCCAGCTCCAACTCATCAAGGGAAAAGGTGTTAGAAAACACACGACATCCATGATATATGCAGACATAAAGAATGAAGCAATATTTCGCTCTCCTTCTTCTCTCAATACTCTGTAACTCGACTGGTCAAACTATCGGATAGTAGTTTAGCCCAGTCGAAGGAACAACCTTCGACGACCGAATGAATTAGAGGCACCCACTGAAGGAAAAAATGTGTGGTGTCCTCTCTTCCATATAATCTGCAGGTCATCATAGTGATATATTTGAATTGTGGTTCCAGAGAATCTATTGAATATATACCATTACTGTCCGCCCTAAACTTCACAGGGTGTGAAACCCAATCTTTGATTAAACCAGACATAGTCTTATCGTATTGCACACATTCCTTCTGTTTAAAATTCTCCAGGAATTCGACATTGTAAACAAAGTCCGACATGGCTGGCAACTTGTACATAGCCTGCAATTGTTTGGGTCTGAAAGTCCCAATGGTGACCCTCTGCTCGTTGATGATGGTTTTGGTTGGTATATCTACATGGTCTAATGCCCACCGGATCATATCATAGTAAGGGAGTAGACGTGGCCTAGCCGCTACTTTATGCATTTGAGCCTGGACGACGATCTTATACTTGGTGATCAGGTCGTATTTTTTCATTTTCACTGGAATCATCCGAAACATCTGCCAATTCAGACTGTAGAACCTCAGAAATATATGACCAGGTCCTGACAGAGTTGACATTTTGAGGTGAAGTATCAGAAACGTTATCTGAACCTTGTCCTGAAACCTCAACAATGGCTTTAGATGCTTTTTGTGGGGCCATGGCGGGGGATTCTACTTTAGCTCTCCTGCGATAACAATATGTATACATACATAAATTAGTTCTCTCTAGAAAAGTTTGCTCTACATAGAATAAAAATGAAATTTGTGACAACAAATAAAAGATCCATGCCTTCGACCATTTAAAACTAGGTCATCCTTAGGAACAGAACGGTCAAATCATTCTTAAGTTTAGCAATAAAAACCAAATCCTTACTTGCCGATTCGCCTCGTTTCCAATTAATGTGCTAGATTTTGACAATTCGTAAAGCAAGTTGGTGCAAGGAAAGTTTAAAATTTCCTCGGAGACTGTGCATATTAATTTGTATTAAAACACTGGGAATGCTATCTTAGCTTAATTAATCAAGCCTTTTTTTTAAATGTTATTTAATCTTTCGGCACTCGCCTCATAGGGAGTTTTCGCTTTAAACTTTTGAACCTCTAAGACCCGAGATTGCGATAATTAGCTTTGGTTAATAAAAAATGTAACCATGATTAGGCATTTAATTAATTACGTGGTTATTTATATCACGACTTCGTGACTCGGAGCTTCGAAGGTATAGCTTTCGGGAGGCTCGTATGCCGAGTTGAAAAATCGCGAGATCGCGATGATATGATTTAATTAAATTGGAGGATAAAACCAGATTAAGTGTTTAATTAATTACATTTCTATCTATATCGCGATTTCGCGACTCGGGGTTTCGAAGGTATAACTTTTGAGGGAAAACACATCGAGTTGTGAAATCCCGACAGAGCTTAACCGCGACTAAACCTTTTACCTTTAACATTAACCCATGTTACTTTAACAAGAATCTCGTGGTTTAAACTATCAGGGTTACGACGGTAATACTTTTGGAGCTAGCAAACGCTGAGACACGAAATCCCGATGATGCTTCACTGCAGTTTAGAGCATTTTTACTCTCGGTAATGATCTGGGTAAAATTTTTAAAACTAGTTCGCCGTTTTTCCCCTCGGGACTTGTAAACTATGTGAGCTATAACTCCCAACATGCAACATCCCGAGGTAAAAAGGAGAGACTAGTTTAAATGATAAAAAAAATAAATCTTACCTTAAGAGTATGATAACCGTCGTTGTTTGCGTGATGAGACTTCTGAGATTTTGGAAAAAATAAAGGAAAATATGAAAACCGACTTTCGACTTCAAGCATTAAGATATGAAATTTTAAACAGGATAAAAAAACAAAGGCGACTCCAACAGGGGGAATTCGAGAAAAAGAGAGCGGACGAACAGAGAACAAAGAGGGGGGTAAAACCAACATGCTGACCATCATTTTTGACAGAGAGATTTCACAGTGATTCCAAAAACACACTCAGTTATCCAATCAATGACTCCATGACCATTTCACTCATACATTCCGTTATCCTTGAGATAACCATTCCACCTTTCCGAAACTTGTTTCCCCATCCCTTTTGGTTGGTGTACCTGTTTAGCTTGGAGTGGGATCAAAGAAGCGGGTTGCCAGGCCCGTGAGTAGTTCTCTGGGTGAGAGAATTGCTGGGGATTGAATTCCGTAGGTGCTAAACTACATCTACAGTGCTCGGAGACTTCTGGTTCGACCTGTTGCTGAAGCCCTGGAAGGGAAGTGGGGTAGCCAAGGGACTGTTGAGTAGAGAAGGGGCACACTTCCTTGGGTGGGACAGGCATGTGGGGAATGAGAGGCTATAGACTGTTAGTTGAGTGAACACCTGAGACAGAGTCTTTCCTATTGTCCATGAGCCTTAGCCTGGATAAGAATCCCGTTACCCTGGGTGGAGTTTAGTCCCATCTCGGGGGTGATTCACTATTGAGAGTGATGAACATTGTAATCTATGGCTGGGAGGTTCGTGGATGGTCTGTAAGAAGTTGGTGACAGTCTTTTAAAGATAAGTATCAATTGTATGATATATGGATATGTTGTTTTGTTATTTACATGCCCATGTTACGATTTTATCATATATGTGACTATGAATGCTTGTGTGCTTATGGGTAATTTCCTGTAAATGATGCA